>CM075813.1:15386960-15648407 GCA_037975025.1 Excoecaria agallocha | reverse complement strand
GCTCAGATTGCCATCAGTTTGAGGGTGGAATGCTATACTGTAACGAAGCTGAGTTCCCAAAGCTTGTTGCAAACTTTGCCAAAAATCTCGATGTGAATCTCGGATCTCGATCGGAGATTATTGACACCGGGAATGCCATGCAATCTGATGATCTCATTTACATAAAGCTCTGCTAACTTATCCATGGAGTAATCCCTCCGAACTGGTATGAAATGAGCTGATTTAATCAGCTTGTCACTATAACCCAAACTGCATCATGCTTTTTCTGTGTAAGGGGTAATCCTGTTACAAAATCCCATGGTAATATCCTCCCATTTCCATTGTGGAATTGGAATGGGGTTCAACAACCAGAGGGTAATTGGTGCTCTGCTTTTACCTGTTGACAAGTCAAACATATGGAGACATAGGCTACCACATCTCTCTTCATGCCAGGCCACCAATAACTTTGTTTCAAATCTGGTACATCTTATTCCCACCAGGGTGCATAGTAAACACTGTATTGTGAGCCTCATTCAATACTGTTCTCTTTAACTCTTTGTCATCAGGAACATATAATCTATTCTGATAATACACACCCCCATCTTCTTTCACTGAGTACTCAGACTGGGTCCCTTCATGTGAAGACTTTAAAATCTGTTGCAACTTTTCATCATGTTTCTGTGCATCAATCACTGTTTGCCTCAAACAAGGGCTAGCCTTCAACTGTGCTTATTAAAGCACCATCATAAGCAAGTCTCCATCTACCGCGATGTGCAATCATAGCAGCCATCATCTTACGGCTCAAGGCATCAGCTACAACATTAGCTTTTCCTGGATGGTAATCCACTATACAATCATAATCTTTAAACAGTTCTAACCATCTTCGTTGTCTTAAGTTAAGTTCCTTTTGAGTGAGTAAATACTTGAGACTCTTGTGATCTGTGTAGATTTTGCACTTTTCCCCATACAAATAATGTCGCCAAATTTTCAAAGCAAACACTACTGCTGCTAACTCTAGGTCATGGGTTGGATAGTTTTGTTTCATGTGGCTTCAACTGTCTAGATGCATAGGCAATTACTTTGCCATCTTGCATTAGCACACAACCCAAGCCAACTCTAGAAGCATCACTATACATAGCATACTCCTTTCCTGTAACTGTGCTGTGCCAAAACTGGAGCCTCAGTCAGAAATTTCTTCAATTGATCAAACTTGCTTGACATCGATCAGTCCACTCAAACTTTATACCCTTTCTCAACAGTTAGTGAGTGATGCGGCTATAACTAAAAGCCTTTCACAAAACGACGGTAATAACTTGCTAAACCCAGAAAACTTCTCACTTTCGTCACATTTCAAGGCGGCTTCCAATTCACTATAGCCTCGATTTTTGCTGGATCCACTCTAATGCCTTCAAAAGACACAACATGACCAAGGAAAGAAATTTCCTTAAGCCAAAAATCACATTTGCTCAGCTTAGCATATAACTTATTCTCTCTCAGAGTCTGTAGAACAATTCTTAAGTGCTCAGCATGTTTCGCTTCATTTCTCGAATACACCAAAATGTCATCTATGAACACAATTACAAATTGATCCAAGTAGGGTCTAAATACCCTATTCATAAGGTCCATAAACGCAGCCGGTGCATTTGTTAACCCAAATGGCATCACCAGAAACTCGTAATGCCCATATCGGGTTCTAAAAGCCATTTTGGAAACATCCACATCCTTAACCCGGAGTTGATAATAACCCGTTCGCAAATCAATCTTGGAAAACACTCCAGCACCCTTCAACTGATCAAATAAATCTTCAATTCTGGGTAAAGGGTACTTATTTTTTCACTGTTACCCTATTTAACTGTCCGTAGTCTATGCACATCCTCATAGACCCATACTTTTCTTCACAAACAAAACCGGTGCACCCCAAGGCGACACACTAGGCCTAATGAAGCCTTTGTCAAGCAACTCCTGTAGCTGTACTTTAAGTTCCTTCAATTTCAAGGAGCCATCCTGTATGGTGCCTTCGAAACAGGAGCTGTACCCGGTAGAATGTCTATAGACAATTCAACTTCCTTTCAGGTGGAAGACTAGGCAAGTCTTCTGGGAACACATCAGGAAACTCTTTCACCACTGGAATCTCTTGAAGAGTTGCATACTCTATTCTTGAATCAAGCACAAGTGCTAAGAAGCTTCACACCCTTTTTCATAAATCGCTTAGCTTGCATAGCTGATATCACATTAGCTATGGGTTTAGATCGGATGCCCTGAACTAACATTTCTTTACCATCAGCACCATAAGAGTTACAGTTTTAGCTTCACAATCAACCACTGCATGGTGCCTAGACAGCCAATCCATACCAAGTATAATATCAAATTCCCGGAATGGTAACTCAATAAGATCAGCAAGGAATTCTTTCCCTTGAATTACTATAGGACACTGTTTATGCACTCTATTAACAACCAACACTGTGACCCAAAGGGTTAGTTACACATATATCATATTCCATTCCATGCACAGTAGACTCATTTCTACCCAAATCCCCAGTGCAAACATAAGAATGAGTGGAGCCAGGATCAATAAGTGCATGCATGTCAGAATCAAAGAGAGAGAAAATACCCGCTATGACTTCTGGAGCACACTGATCCTCTCTAGCTTTCAATGCATAAGCCCGAATAGGAACAACTGGAGTTGCGGGCCTGTCAACGGATTCAGAAATGTTCCTGGACTGGGAATCCGTGGGGCCTCGATTCCCCCAAGTCCTCTTTCTCTGCTCTACCAGAAGATGGTGCATTAAAAGTTCCTCTACTGCCTTGTGTGTTCAACATCCTGGTCCCTTTTCGAAGGGCAGCTTGCCATGTAGTGACCCAGTACCACCCACACTTGTAACATGCTCCAGACAATTTCCTGCAACTACCCCAATGTTTCCTAGTACAATGGAAACACTCTGGAGGTTGCCCCCCACTCTGATTCCCTGAAGCTCCCTTTCCCTGTTTAGACATTACAGAAGACTCCTGTCTCCGGTCCCTCTTTGTAGAACTATAGCCAGATTCAGCTGGCTGATTTCCTTGTGCTCCTCTAGCTCTCTTTCCTGTAAAAGATCCACCCTTGGACCCACTTCTTCTCTGTTCTCTTTCTCTCTTTGCCATTTCATTCCTTTCAACTCGCAAGGCTGCTGTAACCAATTGAGTGAAGTTAACCACTTGCAAAGATGTAGACCCAATCAACTTTTCTCTGATATGCTCATTCAACCCATCTTCAAACTGTCTACATTTAAAAGCATCAATCAACATATCATTAGGAACATATTTACACAAGCGAACTGAATTCTTTCTCATATTCAGCCACAGACATAGCTCTGTTTCAAGTTGAGAAACTGCTTCAACTTCTCTTGCTTATATGCCTCTGTAACATACTTTTTCTTGAATTCAGCTGTGAAGAATTCCCATGTAAGGGGATCTGGTAGCTGGGGTTGTCTCAACACCAACTTCCACAATCATAAGCTGCTCCTTGCAATAGAGACACAGCACAAGATGCTTATGACCCACTGGACAGCGGATTTCATCAAAAATTCTCTCTAGTCTTTCCAGCCAAAATTCAGCTTCCTCGGACTGTTCCAGATTAGTGCTTAGAAACTCTTCAGCACCATGCTTCCTAATTTCAGAGATTGGAGCTTTAGGTGCTGTCATTCTTTGAAGAATTTGAGCCATATCCTGTGATATCTTTAACAATGCTTCTGCAGGAATGGCTGCTGGGACCTCATTTGGATTGGAGAATGAAGGTCCAGTATTGGAAGGATTAGTTCTAACCGGCCTATTACTTTCAGCCGATTCCTCCAAAGCATCTCTAGAGCTTTCCATCTTTGATCTATAAGAAAACAGGGACTTCTGCATCAGGCAGCAATCACTATATCATACTATAGAATCCTAGGCTCATCTTTACCCAAAAAAGGCTAAACTAGGCTCTGATACCAAAATTGTAACACCACTTATGCAAATACCCTATTATCACATGTATCATGAATACTATTAATCATGCTCATACTACATGTTCAATTAACCATCACTTAGCCATTAATTATGCCATACGATTTTCATATACTATTATTTATGCCACCCTGTCTGTTCCAGTTTTTCATTTCATGCTTAGTATCATGCATACTAACTATATGGATATTTCTTCATGCATATCACATGCACACATGTTCTTTCGTAGCTTCACTACTAGTGAGTTACATTATCCCACATAGGTTATATACATATCAAAATATGACTGGCCATTATACAAAACATATGATAGCTGTATTACAAAAAAAAAAAAAAGATCCTACATCAAGGTTATAAGTCGATGGTTGGCCCTTCCTGATGCAGAGAACATCCCTGAGCAAAAGTCTTTCTAGAAGGTACCTACACGGATAAATAACCCGTGCTAAGCTATAAAGCTTAGTGGGGAATATCTACAGATGGATGGCCTTACACAAGGCCATCAAAACATACATATACAATATGTTCATATACTATAATCAACATGTCCAACATAACATGGCAACAATAACATATACTTTAAAGCATAAGCATATTCTCATGTACATACGCATTGTACCCAAGAGAAAGAAACACATATTTCTTTTTTATAATTCATATAGATGGCAATATTCCAAGTGAACATATTTAATTGAAGCATAATTCCTGTGGTAAACCAACAATATAAGCCACATATCAATCTTTAGTCAAATAACTTTAACTGTTTACTTTGATCATTACTATGAATAACGTTTAGCCTGCCTTAGCTTTATCAGTGGATGCGGGAACTATGGATACACAATGGTATCAAATGAGGAATATCCGAAGATATCGAATCTATAGACCCAAACGGGGCCAACTGTACTATGGACCGGTCAAGCATACCCAAACGGGGTAGCCTATCAACCCAAACGGGGCTGATCATGATCCAAACGGGATCATATACTATGGACCCAAATGGGCCAACTATGGCATCTGCAATTTCCCTATAGGCGCCTATCTATCCACATCTAAAACTCTATCACAGGCGGAACTATATTCATGTTCAATTCACATTTTAATACTATATTCATAGTATACCATTTGCACATATGCATAGTCTTATCAACCTGTGAATTCTCTGGTGCATAATCAGATACATGCACATTTCATATGCCAAGATATATATATCTGGCTCATCTATATCTGTATGACTATATCATTTGCATCATATCATATAAGCATGACATATAATCATCATATCATAGACTTGATCATGCCCTCATTAAGCATTTCACATGTTATAGTCATGCTAATTCATCTTCTATCTCATAGGCAAATACATGCTCATATACTCATATACATAATCATAAATGTACATACCTGTGGGTACATTCGCATATAGTAGATTTATTCTTATGAGCATGTTTCCAACACATATATATACATACCTTTATCATCATTCAAGTCATGTGCTATACAAAAATATCAACATGTTTTCATATGGCATATACACATGCCAAGGTCATGCTATTATTCTATTTTTCATATCACAAGTGCATATAAAAAGGTGCACTTACATGTCATAAGATTTACATGTATGGGTTCGATAATTCCTTTCTAGTCTTTATTCATATTCGCAAATGAACGCATGTGTATGCATACAATTCCTTCATTGACAGTCATATTACATGCATTATACATTTAATTTTCTATCACATAAGCAAATAGCTGTCTCAATCAATTAAAGAATCATATTATCAAGTGTAGCAACAATCTGTTCATACTAGCCATTTCTATTATATAGAGTAGTCTAGAAAACTAGTCGGATTCAACTATAGATTACATGTACATAGAGATAGATTTAAGCTTAGGTTTCTTCATGTGAAATATAGGTATGGAAGTCTATTTTTCAATGCAAAAGAATCACTCAATTTGCTATTCTATAACTCAACTTATGAGCAAAACATTCAAGACAGGTCATTCAGTCGTGAAGAGGAGTTCGACTCGTGAAGGGATTCACGAGTGAAGCAAATAAGGTGATTCTCACGACTCGTGAAGGGTTTCACGAGTGGAGAAGGAACTATACTTCACGACTCGTGAAGTGGCTCACGAGTGAGGAAGAAAAGCTGAACTTCACGACTCGTGAAGAAGCTCACGAGTGAAGAAGAAAGACTCGACTTCATAACTCGTGAAGAGCTTCACGAGTCGGACTGATGTTCACGACTCGTGAAGTCATTCACGACTCGGCAAGTCTGTCTTCTTCAACCTTTCAACGATAAACTTCAGAAAAACTTAAATTCAATTCTGTAAATTCTATTCACTTCCAGTAATCCATTTTTACATGCAATATGAATGGCCTAAATTCCCATACCTTGGCTGATAAACCCAATGTCTTCAACCTCTATCAATTCCCTTTCTTTGATCCTTCTTCCTTCCTCTTCTCCTTCATAAATACCATCACCATGAACATACATTTCCAGCAAATGACATATTCTCAGTCAACAGAAAATGAAGAAGAAGATGGTGATGATGAAGTGTTAAAATGAGAGTTTAATTACCTTAGCTTAGAGCCTTAAACTCTTGATTAACCAACATGCACCATTAACATCTAAATGCTTGAGATAAATCTATGAAAATCAAAGAGAAGAAGAAGATGAATTTCTGGTTTTGCTCTCAACAAATGCCGATTCTCACAATCAAATCTCTAACCCAAGCTTTTATACCCCCCCCCCCCACATGACAATCTCCTCTTTAGTCCTTCATCATTTTGCATGTGACACAAATGCCATAAGCCTTTATGCATGTAGACATTAACCCCTCCACTAATTCTTTTTAAAACATTAACCTATCCATTTAAGCATTCTTTCAATTTAACCTTGAATTAAATGCTTCTCTACACAATTGGCCACCAAAATGCCAAAAATACCAATTAACCCCAAATTAATACCTTTATCCTCAATTGCATCCTTAATTAACATTAAACCATACTCTTTTATTATATTTTCATGCAATTAACATATTAACATGTTAATTTACCCCTTTACTTAATTACAATAATATGCAAATTAAATTAGGGTCATGTTAGGGGCCTTACAAGAACAAAGTCCTTGAGCAACCTCTAACTACAAACCTACACGGATAGAAAACAACCTGTGCTATGCTATAAAGCTTAGTGTGGAAAGCATGATTAATATAGATGACTACTCACAGTAGTCGTCAATAAAACTTTCACATAAGCATAGCATTAATAAAATAATTCTTGCAATAATTACAAATGTTGAAATAATTTCTTAGCCAAGAGAAATTTTGGCTATAACAATGTAATAAGTCCATTCATTGTGAATATATTCAATAAAAGAACCAATCAATATATTTCATTTTTAGAAACCTTTTTCTTAACCTTTAATAGCTTGCCTAGAACTAATTCAAAGGATGGATAATGGGAGCAATAAATTCTTGGAGGTATTAGTAATAGATATCTAAAGATATTGAATAATAGACCCAAATAGGGCCGAGCAATAGTTCCATTATAGAATGAACAATAGATCCAAATGGCGTCGACAGTAATAGTTGCAACAATATTCCTCTAGGAATGCCTATCTAATCAACAACTAAACTAAGACTCATAGCCTTAACAATATCCAAAAATGTTTTGAGTAACCATAATTATCCTTACTTGATGCAATATTGGCATAAAGCCACCAAATACAAGAATACATGTTACATGTTCATATATGTGTATCAATATTTGAATAACTCATATAATTGCACTTGTATACAAAATTATAATAGCAATAAGGTATAACATTTGAGTTAATTAATCTTCGTTATCATAATTAACAAGTCTTATAATCCTTATAAGGGAATATTTGAGAGTATAGCAATCGGCTAAGTAACTTACTTCTATTGAGCAACATGCTACCAACTCTATTGTACAATCATCTCTTTGCATGCTCTTATCATATACCGAGTTCTTGAACACACTTAGGAGTAAACATTATGGTGCATCATGAAACTACATGCCAAAGCAATGCAATTACAAGCATTTATAAAAAATATACTTATAAAGGCTCAAGAAAGTTGCAATAACACACACATAATAAATCTCCAATAATTTTTACCTCGATAATTGTAGTTAAAATATGCAATAGATAGTTTACGAGATGTATCATAGGTGAGAGCTCATTTTGACTTAAATGTGTGTTGATTTAACTGAGGTAAGGGTGAGTTTTACTTAAGTTGTTCGTTGGTGTATATATGGAGAGATTTCAAAGCAAGGAGGGAAATGGGTGCTAGATGATGTATTAAAACCCATTTGGTGGAGTGGTATCCCACTAGATAGAGTGGTGTCCCACTCGGTGAGTGGTGCCCCACTCAGTGGATTGGTGATGCACTGAAGAACACTATCTTGCAACTAAAAATCTTAACTCATTTCCAGCTATTAGTAATTGGTTTCCCATAATGCTTACCATACCATAAAATTGTATTATCTCTATAACTAATTACAAGATAACTTAGTTAAATCCATTCCTCTTAAATATAGAATTACATGGTTTAGAGATCATAAACATACACTATTCCTAAAGGACCTGAATCTCTTAGATTAGCTACTATATAGACTTCTTTAAGATGGATGAAACTACATGAAGTGTGTAATCAAGCAAGTATTCCCATACCTTTTATGAGATTCCTTCACCCCTTCAAAATCACTTGTACTTATCTTTACTTGTCTCTACCTCTATGAACAACATTCAAAGTTAAGCTCCCACTTTGCTTTTATAAAATCATTCATTAATCTAGAGAGAGAAGTAGATGGCGAGATTCCCTTACAAAAACTCAATGTTAGAACTCATTAACAATTGAAAAAGAGTTTGAGTCTTTGAGAGAAAGAAGGAAGAGAAAGCAATATATACTAGTTCTCCCTCTAATAACATGAGGAACCCTTTAGAATACCTAAATTACCATTTAACCCTTGCATAATTACTCTCTTATGAAAATCGACCCATTAAGCTTTTAATTTAAGCATTAACCTCCAATTAAATTTTAAATCACAATTTCACCCTTAATAACTCGTTTATTCTTTCAATTAACCTCAATTAACCATAACTATAAATAAATATTAATTTATCTCTCAATATTAATTAATTGGATATAATTCCCACCAGGTTCAATGTTGGTTCCTCACATAAACTTAATTGTTCAAGTTAATAAAATTTAAGATGATAAAAATTTATCTCTCAACCATTTTACCAATTAAAAAAAATCTTCTTTTTCACTATTTTCTTCGCATAAAAAATAAAATTTTCTAACTTTATAAAGATAAAAATGTCTAAAATAAAAACTATTCTCTAAAACTATCTCCCTCTCTTTGTCTTCTAACCACCAATTGTGTTTATAGTTCTTTTGCTAAGCAATATGTCCCTTCAAGTACCCTCACATATGCACATAACCTTGAGGAACTAACATGTCCCTTGAAGTTTAATTTAAATTTTGAAATCCAAAACAGTCATCTATTGTATCCGTGAAGGATGTTGCACTCCGGATAGAACATGCTTCCTCAAATGTTGAATTTTCTTTCTTTTTTTACTTTTCCTCTGCTGCCTTGATCGGTCACTATTATTATGGTTGCAATGCTCGTGACAAAAACTTAGCTTTCTTCCTTAAATTTTCCTTCTTCTCCTAGCTTTCTCCACTTTACTATTAAACTCACATAAAACACATAAGAACAAAAAAGATACCAATTTTTACACAAAAAAATAGCTAAAATTGAACACTTACTAAATAATTATAAACATAAAACACTTAATTAACATGAACTATACTACCCACTTTAATTCCCCACACTTATAACTTTTTTTGTCATCAATCAAAATTTTAAATGCAAAAGCGAAACAACACAAAACACAAAAACAACATCATCATGATCATGGAGCTTACATACTTGTTAAATATTAGTTGACAAATGAAACAACTATTATCTCACAATCCATTAGTTTATGCTAATAAATTCCAGAGCAATATCATAGACATTTAAGCTTTAATATCCATGTACACTTAACTAGAGAATCATGAGAATACAAGGTTAAAAAATATAAGCACCTTAAAAATCAAATTTCTTACAACCTATGCCAATCATGGCAAATGTCACATTGCCTAGAGTAACTCTATCTCGTTTACCTTCCCTTTCATCACTCAAACATTTAGTAGGCTAGTGTTTCATTCCTTTTCCCTAATATACCAATGCATACGATAAGTTTGTAAAAGAGTAAAAACATCCACTACTAGCACAAATTGATGCATAAAATCAAAGGATCTTTGTATAGTTTGTAACTTGGCTTAGGTAAAGGTAAGAATAATTATTTTTTAAATAGCTCAAGTTGTGGAGAAGAAAAGCAATTACTAATTCATATAAGACTCATATACTAAGACATAACATGATACATGAGAATTATGACTTATTTTATCTCAAGTCCCCTTATATTCATGTCCTAAACTTTACTTTTTTCTTTTTCTTTCTTTCTTGCTTTCACATTTTCTTTTTCTTTTATCATTTATTATATTTTTATTTTTTCTTCTATTGGACTTATATGTAAAGGGATCAAAGAGCTAGTATTATGCATACAACCAAACCAAATTTGTTTCAAATGATATAAAAAGAACTAATCCTTCTACAAAAAGGGTGGCAAAAGAAAAAATCAATGTTCAAAAAAGGATTTAAGGCTAAAAATATGCTTATATAATAAGAAAAATAGCTAATGGGCTAAAATTTGGCTACCTAAAGTAAAAATGAGTGGTTGTTTAAAGCATGTTAAAATGGCTAATTCTAATGCCCTTACCAAGTTTCATGCATAACTTATACAAAATTTAGTCTTGAAACTTACTCACAACAAGTTATGGAATATATGATATAAAAGAGTTCTCTTACAAGCAAATTACATCATCAAAAGGCTTAAAAAGCCCACAAGGTTAAAGTTCACAACCACTTTAAGCAATGCATCATTAACTCAATCAATAATTCATGTATAAATAAACATAACTTAAAAAGAAACTATACCAAAGTACTTTGCCTAGTCATAACCCTTCATCAGTGCATATAATATACTAAAATAATTAATCCAACAACATTACCCAAGAATTTCATCAACTAGACCAATAATCGCAAAATGTAAGAAATTTGATTACAATGTCCCAAAAAATCTTCAATATTAAGGCTCCATGAACACACAAACTAACGTACAACCTAAATACATAAACATTAACAAATACCTAGCTTCCCACATTTAAAGGATATAATATCCTCATTGTGTAAGAAAATGCACAATTTTTAAATGCAACAAAGAAACATAACACAAAAACAAACACAAATAAGACATGAAAGAAAAATAAAAAAGGAGTAAAAGAAAACTGCCTCTTAAAAAGCACCACTTGGAGAAGGGATAAATTCCACATTTTACTTGTCCAAGAAACTTAGCAAATTTCAAGTCATACTCTTTTGGCTCCTACTTTATTCTTTCATATGAGCCTCTATGGTGTCCACCTTCATAGCCAAATTTCAATTGGTCTTATCTATGGCATTCAACCAAATGCAAGACCTACTACCAACCCATTGTACTTCCTTGGTGGAAAATGACATGGCATATACATGATGATTACGTAGCGGAAAAATAATAAAATTGATCATACCAAGCAATCAATAACAAGAATCGAAAACATGCAATTTTAGGGTTTTTAAACTTACAATCTCATATGCACTTTAAATCTTCACTTTAATGATGGCCAAAAAATAGGATGAACTTATATGCTTCAGATCTTGATTACCAAGGCCAAAGAAATAGCCTTTACTCCACTCCTCTCTATGTTCAAACACACAATTGCAATGAAGGCTTAAAACTTAGAGTGCTAGCTCAAATCTTTATGTATATGGCAATGGGTATTAAACTAAAGACACAAAACCTAATCTTGTTCTTCCTAAGGTTGCTCAAATGCTGCCTAAAATCAAAGAGAAGTGGAAAGAGTCCTTTCCCCTTGAGAGTGGTGGCTTAGAGAGAGAAAAAACTTAACTAGGTAAAATAGAATGAACTTATTTATATAACTAGATTAGGAAAGCTTTATGGTTGCCGAAATCCCTTAGAATTAGGTCTTATATTTAGCCTCCATCACTTCCTAATCAATTGATTTAAATTAGTTCAAATTCTATTAAATTTTAAATTCAAATTAATTTAAAATGGCATAAGACATTTAATAAAAAAAAAACCACTTAATTAGGATATACACATGTGCCAAAATTCACAATGATTTCATCTTTGAATTTCAGCCATTCTCTCTCATATTTAAGTGTTTTATTTTGATTTAAATGCTATTAGGCTTTAATACTCAATTAACTTAATTAATTCAAGATAATTAACTAATTGAAATTAATCATTTTGGGCCGAATTTCTCTCTCTCATGGACTAAGGTCCAATTAGCAATTTTAATACCCATTTCATACATTAATTTGACTTTAATTAAAAGCCCAAATTAATGCTCAATACTCTATTTAACTATTTTGAGCCCAATGCTTTGTGTGCGATCCTATAGGTCTATTTAATATTGGCAATGAATTAATAAATTAGTTCAAAGGCTATATATATTCTCTAGCAAGATATTATAGCATTTCAAAATGCAAATGGCATCTAGTGACCTAATGCAATTTTGCATAGTTCCTTACCCTTAAATATTAGAATTAATATAAGGCATTGAACTAGTCATCCTTATATATATATATATATATATATATATATATATATATATATATATTAATTCCTTTCTTGATATTCCAGTGACACTGAACTCTCAGATAAATAATGATTACTTATTATTTCATCTCGGTATGGCCATACACTTCTCAGTTCACTGATCAAGTGGCCGATTATATTTTCTCTCTTATTGAGAGGGGTAATCCTTTCACTTCTCTCATGCTCTCTAACATGAATCAATGCATACCCAAACATACCCATACTTATCACCCTGCTATGAGTACGTTAGGTGTATGTCAAAGTATACAGTAATTCATAAAGAGTTTCATAGCGATTTTAGGTCTAAGAACTCCGATGCAAAACTTGCATATGAGAAACAATTATGACTTGTACCATATAGTATTCTCATGAACGGATCGAATCTAGATACCATGTTCTAGACATGTATCTATGATCTTTGATTGACACTCTTGTCCTTATGATCCGTAAGACATAGCACAACTTATCAGAGGGAGCATACTAGCCTTAATTCATTTGTTATTCCCATAATAATGACTGATTAAGGATATTCAGAATGAAGTCTTTATTGTTTCAAGGTCTTATAACCATGTGCCTCACACATGATAACTTAAACTGAAACAACATTCTTGGGTAGTTCTATCAATTGATATGCATAGGAATACAATAGATAAAACAAATGGCTCATTTATTAAATTAAATGCTTTATAATAATGTATTGGGCCTAGGGCTTACACTAACAATCTCCCAATAGCACTAGTCCCAATTAGGCATAGCCCTAAGACTGAATGCTCTCAAATGAGCTTCATGCAGATTTGGACGCAATTGTTTCGTCAAAGGATTTGCTACATTGTCTTCACTAGCTATCTTGCTAACTTGATGTTCCCACGATTAATGATCTCTCTGATTGGTGGTACCTCCTAAGTATGTGTTTGGATTTTTTGTGTGATCGGGGCTCCTTGGCCTGTGTGATGGCCCCATTGTTGTCACAAAAAATTTCTAATGGATCTAGGATGCTTGGGACTACTCCTAATCCAGAAATGAAATTTCTAATCCAAACAGCTTCTTTTGCAGCCTCGCTCACTACAATATACTCATATTCTGTAGTTGAGTCGGCAACGGTCTCTTGCTTTGAGCTTCTCCTGCTGACAGCACCACCATTTAAAACAAAAAACACCCAGATTGTGATCTTGAATCTTGGGTGCTAGTCTGAAAAGCAGCATCAGCATAACCCTGTATGACGAGCTCTTCTTGACCACCATACACCAAGAAGTGATCCTTAGTACTTCGCAGGTACTTTAGAATCCCCTTTATAGCAGACCAGTGCTTCTCACCAGGGTCTTGCTGAAACCTACTGGTTATACTCAGTGCATGAGCAATATCCAACCTAGTACATAACATAGTGCACATGATAGATCCAAGAGCAGATGCATATGGGATTCTACTCATGTTGTCCCTTTCCTCTTTGGTTTTAGGGCACTGTTCTTTAGTTAAAGGAACTCCCAAAGCCAAAGGTATGTACCCTTTCTTTGAGTCTCCCATGCTAAAATGCTTTAGTACTTTGACTATGTACTTTTTTTGACTTAGTCCCAAAAGTCGATTCGATCTATCTCTATAGATCCGAATACCAAGTATTGTCTCGACTTCACCTAAGTCTTACACTTCCCCAACCATTGCTTAAGCATTTACAATGTTGGAATGTCATTCCCAATGAGAAGGATGTCGTCCACATATAGGACCAAAAATACTATTATGCTCCCACTAACCTTCTTGTACCCACAAGGCTCATCTTCGTTATTGATGAAGTCAAATTCTTTGACTGCCTCATCAAAATGAAGATTCCAACATCGGGATGCTTGCTTTAATCCATAAATGGATTTTTGAAGCTACCAAACCTTTTTAGGATGCTTGGGATTGACAAAACCCTCAGGCTGTGTCATATACACATCCTCAAGTAAATTTTCGTTGAGGAAAGCAATTTTGATATCCATCTGCCATATCTCATAATCATGATATGCAGCTATGGCAAGCAAGATCCTAATGGACTTGAACATAACTATAGGCAACATGGTCTTATCATAGTCTACACCATGAGTTTGACGAAAACCTTTTGCTACTAGTCTACCTTTGTATGTCTTAACAACTTTGAGTTTAAATAGCCACTTGCATTCAATTACCTTAGCACCTTCCGGTGGATCAACCAAGGTCCAAACCTAGTTGCCGTATATTGATTACATCTCGATCTCGGTAGGTAGTAGGATCCTCATGATCTACTAACTCAATAGTGTCACTATCGGTGATTAGAAATCTGTATCTCTCAATCTCCCGACTTACCCTATCGAACCCTCTAGGTTCTTGTTCCACAACTGGTTGTGAACTTGATCCCATTTCCAACTCATCCTCTATAGGAGTTTGCGATGCTTGAATTTCTCCAAGCTCTATTTTACTCCCACTGTCTTTCTTAAGAAGGAACTCCTTTTCCAAGAAAATAGCCTTTCTCCAAATTCTCATTGTGAGTAAAAGTAGTATCCTTTTCCAAGTTGTTTTTCTACTTTGTTATTAAACTCTTTAATTTTCTCAAAAGTTTCAGACTTGTACCTCATTAGATAGATGTAGCCATATCTACTGAAGTCATCTATGAACATCATGAAGTAGATAAAACACCTCTAACTTGTGTACTTAATGGTCCACATACATCGGTATGTATTAGCTCCAATAAGTCATTAGTCCTCTCACCTTTCGTGTTAAAAGGTTTTTTTTGTCATTTCACCATGCAAACATGACTTGCAGGTGTAATAAGATTCTAAGTCAAATAACCCAAGCACTCCAGATTTTTTGATTCTTGAAATGCATTTTTTATTTGCATGCCCTAAATGACAATGCCAGAAGTAAGTAGGGTTCAATTCATTTGATTTAACCCTCTTTGTATTAATGTTGTATATGGACTTTTTGTTTTGTAGGTCAAGGATATAAAGGCCATTTTGCAATATGGCATTGCCATATGAAATGCCTTGGCGAAAAATATGAACATTGCCATTATTAATAACAAAATCAAATCCATCCAAATCCAAACAAGAAACTGAAATAATGTTTTTACTTATAGCAAGCACATAATAACAATTTTTCAAATCTAAACAAAGTTCGGAAGGTAAAGTCAGTTGATAGTCACCTACCTCTATGGCTGTAACTCGTGCTCCATTCCCCACACGAAGGTCCACTTAATTCTTCCCAAGTAACCGCCTACTTCTTAACCCCTACACAATTGAACAAATGTGAGAACCACAACCGATATCCAATACCCAAGTGGTAGAAATAGAAATATTAATTTCAAGAACAAAAATACTAGAACTAGATGCCTTGGCTCCATTCTTCTTTGTTCTTCCTTGAAGAGAGTGCAATTCTTCCTCCAATGCCCTATCTTATTACAGTGGAACCATGTGCTCTCGCTCTCCTTGAGCTTTTGTGCCTTGGGCTTGGGTTGGGCCTGAGGTACACTCCTATTTAACTTGAGCCGAGTCAGGTCATACTTGCATTTTGCCTTTCCCTTTCCCTTAGTGGGTCCCTTCTTAATGCCCTCTTGAACCATAAGTATGGGATTGGTCTTTCGAATATTCTCTTCAGCATTCTTAAGCATCCAATGAACCTCGGTGACTGTCTTGTTCATTACATGTATGTTATAATTCATAACAAATGGATCATAATCATCAGTCAATAAACCTAAGATCAAGTCAATGGCCCATTCCTTCGGGACTCGTACCTCAAGCCTCTCAAGAGTACCAAGATACCCTTTCATCTTGAGTATATGGGTACAAACAGGAGTACTCACAGCCATCTTACAAGAAATTAAGGCCTTTGTTATCACGAATCTCTCATGACAAGCTTGCTCTTGGAACATCTCCTTGAGGTGCACCATGATCGCATATGCCTCTTGGTCTATGAATTGCTTTTGCAAGTCAGGCACCATAGTGGCCAGCATCAGACAGGTTACATCATTAGAGTCACTCTTCTTGGTCTCAAAACTTTCCTTTTGAACCGCAGAACATTCCTAGTAGGTTATTCGGGCAAGGGTGCATCCAAAACATATGACTTCTTCTCTTGCTTAAGAACAATTCTCAAGTTTCAAGACCAGTCTATGAATTTGATGCCATTTAGTTTGTCCTTTTCCAAGACCGATTGCAATGAAAATTTGTTGTTTGATGAAGCCATTTTCAATCTACAACAAAAACTTAACAAGATTAAATGAGGTCTTATTTATAATCCCATAAATTGAATTAATATCCCTTTAAATAATTCACGTTAGTGATTTAATGTGGGTCAAGATCCACTTTTCACAACAACTTATTAGTCAAGCTGAGCTTGTACACCTAACAAGTTAAGTTACTTAGGTAGGAAAACTCCAATCATGTCTCGTACATGACTTTTGGATTAAATGGGCTAACATCTTAAGATGTCATAGCATAAACCCATTTATTAGTTGCCTAGGTCTGGGCATCCCTTTCCATTTTAAGTCCAACCTACATTCACAACCCATGCCTCACAAAGATAATCGGGTGCATCTAGGACTCCTAGTCTACGTGATCGATGATCGATGCCTTGACATGTTTCGAATTAGGAAGGCAACTTTGAGACTTACTATTTTAAGGATTCATTTTATTACAACTTACATGGCATACGCTTTGTCATCCATTCATAGCATGCATATATATATAATTGCATAAAGTAAAGCATGACAAACATGGGCCCAAAAACCTACAACTAAGATTCTATACTATTACATAAGAATCTTCGAGTTGGGCTTCTCCACTCTGATGGGCTTCGTCTTGATTTACAAAGTCTACAAATAAATTCTATACTAAGAATTAAATGAATCTTTTACAAAAATACATAATGGCATGCATGCCATATTCAATTACAAAAACCCAATGCCTATGAATGCACCACGCATATCCATTCATCACACAAAACAAGCAAATAAATATACATGACATTCATGGATAAAACAAAGTCCAATTTTAATTAATTTGGCCAAGCCCATTAATGGAAATTGTGTATTTGAACTTTTAAGAGAAGACCCCATGATGGGCCTGGGCCTAAGCGCATTGGACTAAATCCTCTTATTGAATAAGTTCTTTTAAAAGACCAAAACACTAACTAGTTAGATTTGTGCCATAAATCAACTCTAGTATAATTTCCAATTTTTCCATTTTTAATTTTATGTGATACATGTAGCACCCCCTATACAATTACCCTATTTAACTCATAAATTAAATCATATAAATCATGCTTATATAAAATGTTCGCTTAACCATCATATTACCATTAATCATGTCATACTGTTTCATATACCTATGTGCGTGCTACAAGTATATTCTTGTTTTTCATTTTATACTTAGTATCATGCATACTATACTATATAAAACTACTTTATATATATCACATGCACACATACTCTTTCTTAGTTTTACTACTAGTGAGTTACAACACTTAACATAAGTTAGATACATTGTTATAAGAAAACTTGCCATAATACAAAACTTATGATAATAATAATACAAAAAAGTCCTACATCAAGATTTAACAGTCGGTAATTGTCCATTCCTGATGAAGAGATCATCCCTCAACAAAAGTCTTCATAACTAAACCTACACTGATGAATAACTTGTGCCAAGCAATAAAGCTTAGTGGGGAATATCTAAAGATGGATGACCAATCATAGCGGTCATCAAAATACACATACAATATATATATATATATATATATATATATATATATTTATATATTTATATATAGCATGACATGTCAATAATAATAAATACATTAAAACTTTAAGCATATCATCATGTATATAAACATTACACCCAAGAGAGTAACAAATATTTCCATATTTCATAATTTATATAGATGGCAATTTCCTATGTGAACATATTTAAATGAAGCACAATTTCTACGAACAGATCAACAATATGATCCACAGTAATGATTTTGAGTAAGATAAACTTTAACTGATTAATTTTGATCATTACTATAAAGAAAGTTTAGCCTGCCTTAGTTCTATTAGTGGATAACGGAAACTATCGATACACTTCGATATCAAAATGGGGAATATGCAAAGATATCGGATCAATAGACCCAAACATGGCCAAATTATACTTTAGACAGGTCAAGCAGACCTAAATGGGGTCGCCTAACAACCCAAATGGGGTTGTTCATGATCCAAACGGAATCAAACATACTTTAGACTCAATTGAGCCAAACTATGGCAGCTGCAATTTTCCCTATAGGCGCCTATCTATCCATATCTGAATTCTATTGCAGGCAACACTATGTTCATGTTCAATTCATACATCAACATTGTATTCATAGTATAACACTTGCACATGTACATAGTCTTGTAAAACTATAAGTTCTCTAGTACATAGATAGATATATGCACATTTCATACAACAAGTTATACATTTAGCTCATACTATCCTTGATATTATAAAATTTGCATAATGGCATATATGCATGACATATAATCATCACATCATATACTTGAACATGTTCTCATTAAGCATCTCACATGTTCATAGTCATGCTAAACATTTTCTATCTCATAGGGCAATTACATGCTTATACACTTATATACATAATCATAAATGTACATACCTGTAGGTACATTCGCATATAGTAGGCTTATTCTTATAAGCATGTTTATCAATATGTATACCTTTATCATTATTCAAATCATATGCTATACATATATCGACATGTTTCCATATGGGTATATACATATGACATGGCCATACTATTATATTCCCTATTTCATAGCATACGTAGATGTCAAAATATGCACTTTCTCATCATAGGATTACATATGTATACATAAATTTTGCATATGATAATCATGTACAAATCTAATTACATATATATGTTAGATATTTTCATCACTAATTTTTACCTTTGTACACATATGAATGTATATGTATACATATGATCCTTTATTGATATCCATATTACATGCCCTATCTAATTCATTTTGTAATCACATAAACACCTATTTAACTTAATTAATTAAAAGTCATAAGATAAAGTATTGTAAAAATCTGCACAGCGCAGCATTCTGGACTCGACTTGTGAGCCATATTTGAATTTAAAGATGTCATTTTTAGGCTAAATGATCTTTAAAATCTTATTTCCCTATGTGTCTAGTTTCCATATCATCAAATTTTACCTTAATATCTGACCTATAGCTTGAGATATATGAAAAATACTATAGGTTGTTCTTATAACAAAAATAGTGTGTGCTGTCACTTAGAAAAATTCATAACATAAAATTTAGAGGGATTTAGACCAACATTTCTTCATCAAAGTTATACTTTAATGCCTCTAGTTTAACTAGAATTTTACTTTGTAGCATTTTAACATATCTACCAAAAGTTATTCCCAAATTACTAAAGTCTATTCCCTAACAGTACATTCAATCCCTATGAATTTTCAAGTCAATATTTGACATGCTTGCATACATTTTTAGGTCACACTTCCTTCATATAAAATGTGTATTTAGGAGACTAGTTTGCATAAAAATTAACTTAAAATAATTATGATCATTGTACACAAAGTTATCACCATTTAATCACATGTTATTCCAGAGCCTACTTTTACAGTTCATGTGATTTTTCATTAAATCATAGAAAATGGTTAGATGTAGAATCAAGGCTTGGTCCCTTCTACAATTCTGTAGATTTATGTCTCATTTAATTATAAAATTTTAAATTGATTCATTTTGAGGTCTCTAGCTCAAATTACACTAAAATTCCCATACCTTGGCCGATTATCTCTCCTTGGCCTAGTCCTTTGCCACTTCTTTCCCTTTTCTCCTTCCACTTCCCTCTCTCCTTAAGAGGCATCATCATTATCAATTTTAAAATTCCAGTACTTAACAACAACTATTGAAACTGAATGTAAAAGAAGAAGAAGAAGAAAAACATGATGATATTTACTAAACCAATTACCTAAATTTTGATGACCCAACCTTGATTAAATCTCATACATGCAAGGATTAGAGAAAGAGTTAAATGAGAGATGAGAGAAGAAGCAAAATCTGAAAATATCCTCCCTATGCCGTCCCACTCACATATCCAACCAACAATTGCATTTCTCTCTCTCACATGCAAGAGATAAGCATTTATAAAGGGGTGAAAAAGTTCTCTTTTGGTCCCCCTAAAAATTGCATGTCACATAAAACCTTACACCTTTTTGTATGTTACTAATTAACCCCACCTTTCTTCTTTTTCATACATTGACCTATCCATTAAATCTTTCTTTTAAATTAGAATTAGGTAGTATCTCCTACATCAACCAATGCTACAACTATAACATCCATACAAACCTATAATCCTTATCTAGCAGTTAAGGAAAGGTCAATTAGTGCAATGAAGGCCTAAAAAGATGATTTTGGGGTTGAGTTTGCTATCTATTATCTCAATAAGAAATTTTTTCCTTATGAGGCAAATTATGCAAAAGTGGAGAAGATTTGTTTACCAATTATTTAGGCTACTAGGAAGTTAAAACACTATTTCTATTATTATAAGGTTATGGCATTAACCAAGCCCATTCACCTTAGGTATCATCAGATAGAACCATCTTTGTTAGGAAAAATAGAAAAGTGATTGATATTATTACAAGAGTTTAAAGTCGAGTATATCACCAAAAAGACTATTAAAGGCTGAGCTACAACTCTGTTCCTATCTAATCACCTAATAGAAGGGGATCGGATGAAGTATCAAACACCTGATAAAAATATTGCATCCATTATAGTTTAATAGTGGTAGATGTATTTTGATGGAGCTATTAATAGCAAGGTTATTGGGGAAAGTGTAATCCTTATCACACAAAATAAAGAAAAGCTTCCTTTAGTTAAAAAACTAAGATATAGAGGCACCACTAAATAAACAAGAGTATGAAGCTTATATGTATAGATTAAAAGCACTACTAGACTTGGAGGCAAAGACATTGGAGGTATTTAGAGACTTATCACTAGTAATCTGCCAAGTTAAGGCAAGTGAGCTATTAAAGGAGAATGACTATTGCCTTATGTTGAATGTTTGAAAATTTTTGGTAGTTTGAAGTTTGCACCTTTAAGGTCATTCCCTGGGATAATAATTAACTGGCAAATTCCCAGAAAACTTTAGTTTTTCTGTGTGATAACCCGCCAAGAGTAATGATGAAGTTAGTTACGATTACTAGTTCTTGTAGACCTTACTTTAAAACTAAGTAGGTAATGATACTGAGGTAAATGATGGAAACAATGGTAGTATAATGTGCAAAATTACTTGAAGAGATCAAATGTTCCTCAGAGAGCCACAAAAAGAATAAAAGAATAATTTGTAAGTTGTCCTCCCTATTAATTAGTGTGAATGGAGACCTATACAAAAGACAACCAAATGGCATTCAATTAAGATGCTTAAATAAGAAAGAAGCCATAAAGGATATGGAGGAGGCCTATACCAGTGTTTATGGGGCTTATATGATAGTTTGTTGCTTGCAAAGAAAATTATGCGTCTAGGGTTTTTTAGGGTTACCATGGATATGGATTGGTCTAGATATGTGAAGTAATGTTATTTGTACCAATGCTATGTAGATTTGAGACATTTTCCAATTTAATAATGTTGTAGTCTCACCTCCCCATAACCATTTACAACCAGGTGAATTGATATTATAGGAAACATTCATCCACCAACATAAAAAAGGTATAGGTTTATAATAGTCACCATTGATTATTTCACTAAATGGGCTAAGGCTAAATCTTTTAAAAAGGTGGGCACAAGGTAAATGGCTAGATTTAATGAATGGAATTTGATAAGCAAATACAGCCTGCCCCATCATATTGTATCTAGCAAATGGTCTTTGTTTTAGGCAAAAAGGAAGCATTTGTTCGGAAAGTATGGGGTTGAGCACCATAAGTCTTGTCCTCATCATCTATAGGCCAATGTTTTAGTTAAGGTGCCAAATACGAATGTTAATATATACTTTTTAAAATGGTGTAGGCTCAAAAGGATTAGGTTGAAAATTTTTCTTTTGCAATATGGGGATATAAATATACCACTCAATCCTTGACAAGAGCCACACAATTCTCCTTGGTGTACGACACTAAAGTAGTGTTAACTATAAAAGAGGAACTTCATTCATTAAGAGTGCTTTTGGATGCCAAACTATCAGAAATGGAGTGGGCACAATAGAGGTTATTGCAGTTGAATTCCCTAGATGAAGATCGAATATAGGATTATTACTGTAATGAGATTTAATATAGAAGGTTTGCCAGATCATTCGAAATGAAAGTCAGAAAAAATTCTTGGAAAAGTGTGATCTTATCTTTAAGTAGATAGGACCAAGCATCCTAAACATATACAACAAGTTTAGGCCCATATGCGAAGGCACATTAATGTTAAAAAAGCTATTGTCCTAGGTAGCAACAATCCTAAAAGATAGTGATGGGAATGAGTTTAAGGAGTTTGTTAATATTGATGTATTGAAAAGGTTCCATGGCTAAGGCTAGGAAAAATCATTCAAATAATAATCAAAAGAAGAAAATATAGCCCTAAAGGTCAAAAATGAAAAAAAAAGGCATCCTTGCTAAAATTGGGGTGTGCTGCAAAGGGAAAATAAAAAAAGTCATCCTAAGCAAAAGTTAAGGCAAGAATAAAAATGTTCAATCAAGATAACACGAGAGGGCTGATTGATAATAGCGGAAAGATTCTTTCAAGGTTCAATCTAAGATTAATAGGAGAAATTACATTGAAATACGCATACATGTAATGCAAAACCATATGTTAATATAAACTAGAGTACTTTATGCCATATACTCAGAGTTATTTTGTTCCATACAAAAAGTAGTACATAATTCTTATCCTATTTGTACAAAACCTACAAGTTATCTTCTACTACTTTTGCTAAAACTTTTCCTTAACCAATTCACCCTATTATCAATGGTGAGGCTAGTTATCTATTTGTTATACCTGGATAAGGTATTAAAATCATAGTCTGTAAGCCTTTGAATATCAAATTTGCATAAAATTGAGCCCAAAGGTGATTATAACCAGAGGCAAAGGCAATGGCTAGAGCACCTCTATGAAAAGATAGTGAGCACCTTATAATATCCTACTGCACTCCAAACTACCAAGCTTAGTGAGAGGTAATACAAAAGGTGTGCCTCTATAGATGCATAGTGGTACACACCTATAACGACCATCTTGGGTTACATAGTGGAGCTTTAACCACTCATATATAAAGTTAATCTTATCATCAACCACTATTACTAGTCATATGATACCTTTTTCAAGGAGAATTAAAGTGATACAATTATCTTCTATGAAGGTAAAACCACAAGGAATTTGCATTTATTACCTGCGAATAAGGTTCCTCTAATAATTTTAACTTCTCATATAGACACATCTGTAAAAGAGAAAAAGAAAGGGAAAATGAACAAATTGAAGTAAAAAATAAAAAAAGAGAAGTAAAAAAGAGATAAAAGCCACTAAAGTGGGTTAGATCCATTTCAGGCAAAAATACAACATAGAGTTATGTGAGAATCCTAAGAAAAAAAATGCATTTTATACGAAGAAAAGCTAGTGTGAAAATCCATAAATGGCACACTACCTTTAAAATAATGACTATTACTTGTACAATAAGTAGTTACAAAATAAGAAAGTTATGGGGTTAGAGCAGACAATGTCTAAGCTAAAAATGGTCTTAACCAAGGTCAGATGAAAATGAGCTAGCCCATTATAGATACCTTCAGCAATGCTGAATAGTCAATAGTCACCTATTAGGTCTTGTGGGTTCAATAATATATATTGAACAAGATACATTAGCAAAATAATACTACAATGAAAGGTGGGCACATTAGAGAAGTCATCTAAAGCATCGAGTAGTGTTTTCAAAGGAATGGGATAATTTTTAAGCACTGGTATGTTAACTGTTGATGGCAGAATTCCTAAAGCCTAGGTTATATCCCATGGGTAGTTTGGTACACAACCTAGGACACAAAGTAGAATTTCAGGGGTAAAGTTGGCACCGATAATTATTGCCAATTGCTCAACCAAAAATCATAGCTCTTGGTCGGTAAATCTAAATATGTGGAATTTGGGATCCCAATATTGAACAGTTGCTAGCAAAAGATTCATATCAGGTCGAACCCTTCTTAAAAATTTTATATTGGCATAATAAACCAAAATAGGGTTTTCTTAGGTTGTGGAGACGTCGAGTAGCCTGTATAATTTGTTAAGAAATGGGGTTGCCATAGTGAAGCAATAGGTTAGATAAAAAAAGAATGCATAAAAGTAATAAATTAATAAAAATGTTTAGAAAGTGTATCTGAATGAAATGGTAATAATGATAAAATGAAATAATAAGAAGAACAACAACAACAACAACAACAACAACAACAACAACAACAATAATAATAATAATAATAATAATAATAATAATAATAATAATAATAATAATAAATAGGCAATGGTTAGTAAATTTGGTAAAGATGATGAATAAGATTATAGAAAAATTAAAGGTAATAAATAACGATGATAAAAATAATAGTGATAAAAAAAAAGAAAAAAAAGAAAGAAGAAGAAGAAAAAACAAAGGAAAAAGTTAAGAAAATGAAGAGGAAATTAAGAAATAAAATAATAATAAAAGTAATAAAATAATGTGCAAATAAAATAAATAAATTTAAATAGTGAAAAAGAAGAAAAAGAGAGTTAGAAATGAGTTACTTGGAAATGGAGGTCACTCCAAGAAGCTCAACAAACCAAATGAAGAGCTCTAAGTTGTATTTATAGGCCAGGGAATTAGTCATTCCTTTGACTTATTTGATTCACACCTTTGGGCCGTGACTCACACCTAAGTCACTTATATGCTGCACTTTACATGGGTCATGTATTTCATTCATGTATTTCATAATTTCTTCTGTGAATTTTGCACTAAAATCAAGATCTAAGAGAGCTACACAATTTAGGAAGTATGGTATTAAAAATAAATAGTGATAATAAAAAAAATAGTCAAGCATAATGATAATGAGAAAATGAAATAATGGTAACTTATGAATGATATAATGATCAATTGAGGAAAAATATAGTTTTTTATTACTTGGTAATCAGTAATATAAATAGGGTATCAAATTATGTGTTGAAAAATAATATTTTAATTTTAAAGTTGGGGTATTTATTACAATTTAAAATGTTTTTTTAGAACTTTATGGCTATCAATTTACTTATTCCCCTTTTTAACTAAGTCATAACTCAAGCCTATGACTCAATAAGTGAGTCACAGCTTGGAGCCAGTAACTTACCAATTTAGCCATTATGTTGCCATTTTGTTCATGAGCAATGGATCAAGCCCATAACTCACTAATCGAGTCTTGTTCTTAAGCTTTTGACTCATTGCATTTTATTTAAAGCAAATCATTTTTTCTTTCTTCTTAACCTATTCTCATTCTTCACTTTACAACGATGATTCACGGCTTCCCACTTTAATTTTTTTGCCATTTCTTTTTCATTTTAGCACCTTTTCATATATCTTTTTTGTAGAAGTAATTGTAGTTTAAGCATGCACATTTTGAGACCAATTTCATCAAATTTCATTGAGCATAATTCAATTTGCCATTAAAGCATTAAGGATAGTTTATGTGATTTTTCCATATATTTCTTCATATATTAAGGGTGTTGTTTAGTTATTAGGTAATTTTTAAGTTCACCTACCTAGTTTAATGTTGAAATCTACTTGTTTAGTGTTATTTTCTTATAACTTAAAATTCATTAAGCTTTATTCATGGTTTAAAGGTAACCCGGCCTTGGTCCTTTGTAAATTTGGTTTATTATTTTGTTAATAAAATGGAAGGAATAAAGATGAAAATTAGTAAAAAAAAATTAACACAAGAAAGAAATAACAGTATGAAAAAGAAAGAAAGAAAGAAAAAAGCTAGCAAAAAGAAAACAAAAAATAGTAATAAACATTTAAGGAAGGAGAAAACCAAATAATTCAACTAGGAAAGGCATTTTTATTTGTTATTTTGTTTTTAAGGAATTTGAATTTGGTTAGTTGCTTTGTATTTTGAAATTATTTATTGTTTAGTTTATGCACTATGTGTGCTTGACTAAAAAGAAAAGAGAGAGAGTAAACACTTGAAACAATACGATAGGGAAAAATTAGTTTAAGATTAGAATTAAAACTAGAAAAGGAAAAAAGAAAGGAATAAAGGGAAATAGAAAATAGTAAATTAAGCAAAGGTGATGTAGAATTGCTAATAAGAATGAAGTATATAAGTACCATAATGGGGTAAAATAATAAAGAAATAACAACTAGGAAAAGGAAAAAATAAATACATAATGTAGTAGCAAAAAAAAACAAAAAAAATAACAATAAACATTTAAGAAAGGAAAAAACCAAATAATTTATGTAGGAAAGGCATTTTTATTTGTTATTATGTTTTTTAGGAATTTGAATTTGGTTGGTTGCTTTGTATTTAGAAATTATTTATTGTTTAGTTTATACACTATGCGTGCTTGACTAAAAGAAGAGAGAGAGAGTAAACACTTGAAACAATATGATAGGAAAAATTAGTTTAAAATTCGAATTAAAACTAAAAAAAGGAATAAAGGGAAATGGATTATAGTGAATTAAGCAAAGGTGATGCAGAATTGCTAATAGGAATGAAGTATGGAAGTACCATAATAGGGTAAAATAATAAAGAAATTGCAACTAGGAAAAGGAAAAAACAAATAGATAATGTTGGATAGAAAAAATAAACACAAAAATACGTAGACTAACAAAAAATAATTGCAAGTGTGGAGAGGATAAATTAATTAGCTATGCTCACATAATTGATTGTATAAAATACGTAGGATAGAAAAAATAAAAACAAAAATACATAAAGTAACACCAAATAATTGCAAGTGTGGAGAGGATAAATTAATTAGCTATGCTCACATAATTGATTGTATAAAATTAAATACTTGAATATTATGCAAATTGGGTTTTTTTATGCTAAGAAGTGCGAATCTTTAACCATTACTTTGTCCGATTCTATTATTTGCTAATCTTATTTATTTTATTCTTAATCTTTGATTTTGTTAAATGTATACTATTCTTATAATTAATATCATGGTTCGAATTAAAGTGTCAAGTTAAATTTGTTGATTTACATTTATGGATTGGTTTGCACATTTTCCTATACGGGATAACATAATGGGTAAATAGCTGGTATGTTGCCAACATTTGCACAAATTTTACCTAAAGTTTAAAACATTAAATTTAATTGATCACGATATTTAGTTATCATCACTGCATAATTTTTGGCATTTTATTCACTGCATATCTGCTTAATTCAAAAGCTATTATCGAAGTACATAGACATTCTAACTACAGTTATATGCATTGTAGTCTATCAAAATGGATAATTATTTTCTATATGTGCAGATGCCTCCATAAAGACACTATCAGGCATCATCAGTGGCATAACCACTAGCCTAGATGATAGAGATATATGCTAAAAGATGCTTAGCCCTAAGCAATATATGCATCTAGCCTAGTTGCTTTATGAGTTGACATTTCCTTCAGAGTATGGGGATCTAGTATGAGACCTAGGAGCTATGAGGATGTCTTGTTTGGCTCAAGTTCTACACCCCAACCTTTGCTATATACCTTAAGATGGTTAGGCAATTCCTAGCTACATTCAAATATTGGTAGTTTCAAAGCTTTGACACTGAGTAAGAAGTTATTACTTTTTAAGTCCTTAACATTCATTTTAGGCTAACGTAGAGGTAGGTCACCATAGCTCTTTAGCTGCCTATCGGTGAGGATGTTATGATTACCAGTAGGCTAGCTAGCCTATATTAGTACGCTATTATTGCTAGACTTGGCACACCCTATGACCTTTCTATGGTGAAAGCCACTATGCTATCCTTACAAGTTTTACAATATTTGTAGAAAAGCCTTTCCTATTTACACATGGTGTGCTCTAGTAGTCCAACATTGCTTAATGTGTTAGACATCTGGAGCTTATAGGCTATGCGCATCGAACTTCACTTAAACATAAGTTACAACATTCTTTAAAACATTAGAAAAATGGCTCAGGCATTGGGTTCCATGATAGTGATAGGTAGTGTGGTCACCTGATTTTTGTTAGCCTCTGGAGATCCTAAGTCAAAGATAGGTCATTAGGTAGGCGGTAGTGTAGTGCTCTACTTTAAGACTGCCCTAGACATGAGGATGGTTATAAACACTCAAATAGGTTATAGGTTACCCTATTTTGTGGAGGCATATAAGAGACTGCACAACCATAAATGATGACCTATGGTGGGATCAAATGAGGAGCAGTCTAAGCAGAGGTTGTTTATGGTTACTCTTATCCCTATCAAGCACACTCTATAGAGACTCAAATGTTGCGTATAAGATCTATTCTCGATCAGCCAACAAGGTATGTACAACTTCAGTCCACACCACCATAGGGTTCTACCAGGCCTCATATGCCATCCCGTCATATGACCTACAGATTTCATTCATAGGATGATCCCAATTTGTCTAGTTCCAGAGGGCCAGTACTACCTCCTCCAAATTTTGCCACACATACTTTTACGAATATAAAGGAAAGGCTAGGTCACCTCAAGTCTACTATAGAGATTATAAGATAGAATATACAGGGTATGTGTGGTATGATTATTACTGCCAATTGACTTTCTGGTCAAAACATTTAAGTTTTATGTGTGTCAGTTACCATAGTTGGACAAACATCACAAAGGAGAGTGATAGAGCTTATCGATATGAAACAGAGCATAATAACAGGACAAAAGCAGCATGCACCCAACTAGAGGTAGCATTATACTGATAGGAGATGGTTATAGCCTAGCTACATGCGAGTGTTTTTCGGTTAACAGGACATATAGGCCAGCTCCTAACACCATTGACTGAGGCTGATGTTATGGGTTTTTAGTTTGTGGTACCTCATCCACCCTCCCCCCCCCTTGTAGATCCTTTCCAGGAAAGACCATACCAACCACCTCATCTATCAACAAACCTTCCTAATATTTTGGGTTCCTCAAATATGATACCTTAGATTGATTTTAGGGAGATGTATTTGGACTTCGGATTGTATGCAACCATTATGTATTTTTGTTTTATTGACTTTGTGTCATTTTTACACATTATTTATTTACATTCTTAAGTGGTATTTAAATGTGACTATTTAAATAAAGGTCATAATGATAAGTAAATATAAATGATAGAATAATATCACTAACAACTATGAAAAACAATACAAAACCCAATAATGGAAAAACATGATAACAAAAAATATAAAAAACTAGGACTTGTATAATCACTTATATGTATGTACTATCACAATATATGAAAAGATAAAAAAAAATTATAAAATCGATAACTTGAGTCATAAACTATCTTTTAATTTATTACTCTTTTCCATATAAATAGGGAAATTTTGACATAATTTTGTACCTCGGGACCCCCTTTTACAAATTCTAAGACACTGCAATTGTTAGACAGTTAGATATAAATAAAGTCCATATGGATCAAGATTGTACAAAAACAACCCTCATGTAGACATACCGACAAGCTAGCATGTATAAGATATCGACACTGATGTGATATGCTGACAAGATGGTGTTAACATGTCTAGCAAATGGAAATCAAGCATGCCGAAAAGCTAGCATCAACTTAATTATCATTTTTAATTTTGTATGTTGACAAGCTAGCACTAATCAAGTAGATATGAACAACTGTAGACTATGGGTCCTAAATTAGCCATTGTTTGAGTTACCTAATGAGGATAATTTGCCCTTAAATAGCTAGTGGCTAACAGCATTACGATTCTCCTCGGTGTTTATTGTTAAAAAATGTTTTGCAAACTCTTCTATGTGTTTTTAAGGAGATAAAAGAAGGTATTATTAGCTTTTACACCTTTCTTTTCTTTTGGACGAGTGAATGATGTACATTTAAATATTGAAAGAGGCTCAGAGGTGAGTCATGACCCTTAAGGGTGACTCGTTCCTCTTGATATGAAACACCAAGGCTAAAGAGCCCAAAATGCCTTAAACATACACTTTGATGGTAAAGAACAAATCACATAAAATCCTCCCTATTGAACCCCCAAATAGCACATGAATAGAAATGCAAGTAATTAGGATAACGAAAAAGATAAAAATGCCAAAATCAGCATAATTGATAAGTAATCAAATTCTTCATGCAATTGAAAAGAAAAGGAAGCTTCCTCACTATTCTCTCTTAAGAAATTTGACCAAGCCAATAAGAGAAAATCTACAATGTTTAATTTTATCAAAATTTGAAGGTTACATCCGTTAATGACCTATTTTATAAGATGGCTAACCCTAAATTATCCGTAAAAGATAAAAACAAACCATAATAAGGTCTACACATAAGTCGAATTTTCCATAGGTTTTACATGACAATTAAGCCCAATTATTAAACTTAAAACAAAGATAAAATAACAAGTCTTATAGGCCGAATATGAAAGCCTAAACGGAAGACTAAAATAAAGAAAACTTAAGTGAGTCATGTGACCTTTTTGGCATTAACGGCATGTGGTATGTGGTATACCATGCAAAAGTACAACTTCTTTAAAGAATAGGTTAGCAACATTAATAGCATCATCACATTTATGACAAGCAATAAAATGAGCCATTTTATTAAACCTATCTACCACAACAAAAATGTAATCTCCACCGCATTTAGTTCTAGGTAATCCAAGCACAAAATCCATAGAAATATCAATATAAGGAGAACTAGGTACAGGTAGAGGCATATACAAATCATGGGGCAAATTTATAGACTTAGCTTGCCTATATGAAACACATGAATTACATACTTTCCCACATCTCTATGCATATGAGGCCAATAAAAATGCTCATCTAACATGTTGTAAGTATTATGCAGCCCAAAATGTCCCATCAGTCCCCCACAATGAGACTCTAATACAAGCAAATCATGCATTGAACACTTAGGCAAACAAAGCTTGCTGCCCTTAAACAAAAACCCATCATGCCTATAAAATTTATCAAAAGCTTGATGCTCACATGCTGTATACAATCCAAAATATAGTTTCTTAACATGCTCAAAACCAAGAAACTTAGAACTAAGTGTTGAAATTAAAGTATATCTCTTTAACAATACATCAACAACAATGTTATCTTTTCCATGGTTGTATTCAATAACATAGGAAAACTGTTCCATAAATTCAACCCATTTAGCATGCCTTTTATTCAATTTACCTTGTCCCTTCAAGTGTTTGAGGGACTCATGATCGGTGTGAATGACAAACTCCTTGGGAAGGAGATAGTGCTACAACACATCCAAGGCTCTCATTAAGGCATATAATAACTCCTTATCATAGGTTGAATAGTTGAGTTGGGGTTCATTAAGATTCTTACTAAAATAGGCAATTTGCTTCTTTTCTTGCATTAAAACCACACCAACATCTATACCAGAAGCAGCACACTCGATTTCAAATATTTTATCAAAGTTAGGCAAAGATAGAATAGGAGCAGGACACAACTTCCCTTTCAAAGTCTATAAAATTTTGCCGCGCTTCTCGCCACTTGAAACCAACTTCCTTTTTTATAATTTCTGTAAGGGGTGCAATAATGGGAAAACAATACCTACACAAAATGCCTATAAAATCTTGCTAAACCGCATAAGCTTTTCACATCTAAAGTAGTCTTAGGCGCAGGCCATTCCCTAATTGCCTTCATTTTCTCTTCGTCCACTTTAGTTCCCTATGCACTCACCACAAAACCAAGAAACACAAGTCTATCCATGAAAATTGTGGATTTCTTAAGCTTAGCATACAACTTTTCAGATCTCAAAGCTTGTAAAACTAACCTAACATGCTCAATATGCTCTTCATAAGACTTTCTATAAATGAGTATATCATTAGAGTACACAACAATAAACTTTTATAAATATGTATGTAATACATGGTTCATAAGTCTCATAAAAGTTCTAGAAGCATTAGATAGCCCAAATGGCATAACCAATCACTCATATGAACCATATTTAGTTTTGAAAATTATTTTCCACTCACCACTAGATTTCGTTGTAATTTAATGATATCCACTCATTAAATCAATCTTAGCAAAATACACTGCACCAAATAATTTATCCAACATATCATCTAGCCTAGGAATGGGATGTCTATACTTTCAAGTGAAATTGTTGACTGCATTGCAATCAACACACATCCTTCATGTTCAATCCTTTTTAGGCACGAAAAGAACCGACACTGCATATGGACTCATGCTTTCTCTCACAAAAATTCCTTCTTCATGAGTTCTTCCACTTGCTTTAGGATCTCCTTAGACTATTGTGAATGATAGATCCTAGCATAAAATCAATATGATGTTCTATACCCCTCAAAAGTGGTAATCCATCTGGCATCTCATAAGGAAAAACATCAAAATACTCCAGCAACATAGAAACAAAACTAGGAGGTAAAGAATCAAGATTAGGGTCAGTGTTAGAAAATAAAGCTTTGTTGTAGATTACAAGGACCAAAGGTTTTCCTAAAGCTAATGTACTCGTGACCTCTCTTACTCTCACATTAAAACTCTATTTTTGCCACCCCATTCCTTGTTTTCACTAACCAATGGTTCGTTCATTTTTTTCCCTTATTTCCCCCTTTTCTTTCTTTTTTCTCTCTCTCATCCTTTGGGCTAAAACCTTTCTCCCCTTTTCTCTTTGGGTTGAAGCCTCTTTCTCTTTCTCAAACATTTTCTTTTAATCTTCATAAATCTCTTGAGGAGATAATAGGGCTAAAATAACCTTTAAACCTCATAAGAAAAAGAAAACCTGCTAGTGTGCCCATTATGAATAGCTTGTCTATCAAACTGCCAAGGCCTTCGTAAAAGCAAATAGTCACCTACATAGGTACAACATCATATAAAACATCATCCTTATACCATCCAATAGAAAATGGCAGTCTAACCTAGCGTGTCACCTTAACCTTTCCACTATCATTTAACCATTACAACCTATAAGGTCTAAGATGCTTCTCACATGCCATGTTTAACTTCTTAACCATACTCACACTAGCTGCATTACTATAACTCCCCCCATCAATAATGATTGTGTACACTCTCCCATTAACTCAACACTCAGTGTGAAATATGTTCTCTCTTTGTTCTTGGCTATGTTTTTTAGCATTCAAGTTTAAAGCTCTCTAGCAACTAAAATCTCCCACTTTTAGCAATTAACAACTCTCCTTCACTATCACAATCACTATAATTTTCTAAATGAGTCATTTTATTATCACTATGTTATGATTCAGAAGTAATTCCCCCAAAATCCCTAGTTATTATTATCCTCATACTAGGATATTCATGTGCTACATACCCCTTACCTAAACATTTAAAACATTTAATTTCTTTACTATGAGTAGGAGTACTAGAGTTACCTTTAACACCTTTATTTGAAATTTGGTTTGCCTTCATGTTTTTGGAACTCGAATATGCCTTATAGGGTTTATATACCCTAAAGTTCATATTCTCCTCTTTTTTGGTCCATTTTGACCCCAAAGGGTAGATTGAGTTGCTACTGATCATATTAAGGCTTTTACTCCTCTTTTACTTCTCAATCTTCATTGTCATGTGCAACATTTCTTCCATATAGTCATATATATATAACTCAATGGCATCAATAAATTAAGCCATGGTAACCTCCTCATCTTCCTCAATGTTTGCTCTCACCATGCACATTTCCATATCTTTATAGTAATCCTCCACTGATTTTCCTCCTTATATAAGTCTATGAAATTTTTGATGTAATTCATTAAAATAGTGTGAAGTAACAAACCCTTTTCTCATGGCTTCCTTCATATCCTCCTAATTTTTAATAGGACGCATCCACACCTTCCTACTACTCAAAGTTGAGTTGCTCCCACCAAAACATTGCATATTCAATGAATTCTACAACTACAATCTTCACTTTCTTTTCATCTGAATATCAATTGCATTTAAAGATAATTTCCACCTTTATCTCTCACTCCAAGTAATCTTCTACTTTATTTTAGCCTTGGAATTGAGGAATCTTGAGTTTGATGTTGCCCAATTTTTATCTATATTTGTACTAGTTTCCTCTTCATCTTCATCATCAAAGTCATGCACTACATGTTATTCAATAATTTAGCCTCTCCTTGTTACCTTTTTACGTAAATTATATGTACTTCGTTCAAGCCTCTCTTTCATCCTATCCATTCTAAGGTTTAACTTTTGGATTCACTAATGAATGCTTGATATAACATCTTGTTATCTAGGACATTTACATCTTCATCTCGGGATATTCCCTTCCCACTAGTTTTTTCAATCATGGTGTATTACTTGAAAAATTGTTAGATACAAACCTTATAAGCACTCGCTCATATGTTTACACTCAAAGAATGTTAATTCTCTCATGTTTCACACAATTATGGCTTTTACACTCTTAATGTCCTCACACTTTCTTGCCTTTTTCCACAAAAGCTTGCAACTTTAAAATTATAGTTCATAATTCAATCCATAATCCAAAATCTTGAGCACATTTTAGAAAGCAAAGAATAAGCACTAACAATATAAAATAGCATAAAAAGTAGAAAAGAAGACACTACATAGAATGTAAGTGATACATGGCCAAGAATGGTGTACCACTTGATTATAAGCAACTTAGAGTATTAGACAAGCAAAGATACTCTAGCAATGTAAAAGGAACAAAAGCAAGCTTAAACAAATAAATAAACAACTAGAATCAAGAAAAAATTACAATATGGATAAATTGTATGAATTTTATCCATTACAAAGTAAACTAAATATAGAACCTAATAATTCTACCCAACAAAGCTAGAAATCAACATAGAGATCTAATTAAACTAAATAGAGTAGATTGCATGCAAAAAATTGAATTTGGAGCTAAAATTATCACTAGGCCGAATTGTGTAACAAGCTTGATCAGTGTGTCAAGTTGTATGGAAAATGGTGGCAAAGTGATGGCTAATTGATGGCAAAAAGATGGCAAAATGGTAGAAAATGATGGTAAAAATGATAGAAAATGATGCCAAAATGGTATGGATTAGGATTGCAATTCCAATTCAAGTATGGATTAGCATTTTGAAAGCCTAAACCTAAAGCAAAAATGATTGTTTTTCCATCCCTTAAAAGATTCCTAATTGCTAAGCAATATGGATTAATTTTTTTCACACCCTTAAAGGATTCCTAATCACTAAGCAATTGGGATTAATTTTCTCTCACCAATTAAAGGATTTGGATTCTCTTTGGCTATATAAACTACCTTTGCCGAATTACTCATTAATTATTTTCTTCTTCTATTTTTTTCTCTTTCATTTTTTTCTCTTTTTTTCATAAACAGTACCGTGAACAGTATGATGAATAGTACCATAATTTTCTTTCTTTTTTTTAAATTAACAACCAATCTAAGTCTACTTCTACTAGGATTCAATTTTCATGCCAAAGATTCAAGGTTCAATTTTCAATTTTCTAAGGCTCATTTTTTAAGAATCAAAACAAAAGGTAATGAATGAAAAGGCTAAATTTAACGCATAAAAAGCACAAAAATCATAATTCTTACTACTATAAAATTTGGCATGCATGTAAAGAAATCAAAGAAAGAAAACAAAAATATAATGCTAAGATAAATAGGAATTTACCTTACTTTGGCTCTGATACGAAATTATTTGAAACCCCAAGATTAAAAAACCCAAAATCCCTTGAACATACACATTGATGGCAAAGAACAAATAAGATAAAAATCCTCCTTATCGAACCCCCAAGCAACATGTGAATGGAAATGCAAATAATTGAGATAAAAACGTCACAATCAACACAATTGTTAAGTAATCAAATTCTTTATGCAATAGAAGAAAAGGCATGCTTCCTCACTATTCTCTCTAAAGAAATTTTGCCAAGCCAATAAGAGAAAATCTCCAATGTTTAATTTTATCAAAATCTGAAGGTAACAACCTTTAAAGACCTATTTATAAGCCAGTTAACCTTAAATCACCCTTAAAAGCTAAAAATAAACCCTAATAAGGGCTAAACACACATAGGCCAAATTTCCAATGGGTTTTACAAGATAATTAAACCTAATTATTAAACTTAAAACAAAGATAAAATAACAAGTTTTATAGGCCAAATATGAAAGCCCAAAAGAAAGAATAAAATAACAAAACGAGGCCCATACATGAAGCCCACATGCCTAGCCCTTTTAAAATACAACTTAAGTGAGTCATGTGACTTTTAAATGATGCACATGACTTGTACATTTAAATCCCAAAGTTGTATAAGCCCTTGATGGCTTAAATTGGCCCAATTCCTTCACTTGCTTCCAAAAGGCTAAGTATTTTAGTTTGGCCTTTAAGCTCGTCATAGCCTTTCTTAAAAGCCTCTTTATCAATTTCTTAAGTGGCAAAGTATTGAACAAAATATGACATAGCCATCTTTAGCTTCTAAGGGCATCCTCTTGTTATTGCACCATTAGGCATTTTTAAAGGGTTTCTTGTAGTTAATGGCATTATTAGTGGATCTGTATCACCTCTGACCTCTCTTTTTATTACTTGCATTATGAGGCTCAAGTTAAGGCCAAAAGTTATGAGCCAATCATGGCTCAGGCCTATGACTCATCCCTAGTTTTTGCCTATGATTTTTCTTTTAGGCTTTTGATGTGGCCCACCTGTAGTCACACCATTGGCTCATGAGTTAAGGCTATGATTAGGCACTTTTTCTCAAAATTTCAAAGTTTCCCATGAAATAAAGTATTAAAATTTTGTAAAACATCTCCTTTATTTTCTTTAACCTATTCTTAGCATTTAATGCTCATGATGGCCACTTAAATAGGAAGGGACTTCACAATTTTCAGGAGGGACGAATTTTTAACATTTTGAAAGAAGAAAAAAGAAAAAAAGCTCTCTATTTTACTTGTGCTCAAGGTAAACGAAGAAGAAGCAAGAAAGGGAAAGCCAATAGTGTTAGATCAGTTTTAAGCAACTGTACTGAAGGTAATATAAAGGGGTTTGGTAGTTTAACCTTATGTAAATTCTTAATTTTTTCCTTGTAAATACACATACTCTTTTCTTTTTTATGCCTTTCTCTTATACTTTGTTTTTCTTATTTCAATTTTTCTTATTTGTCACTATATTGTTCTTTGTCCAAATATATATGTTAAATGCTTATTCATATGTATTATAGAGTTTTATAGATGAATCTTATGTGTTGTATGAGTTTAAGCATGAGTTAAGGTTTTTCCCCATCTATGTGTTTATTCTTGAATTTGGACCTCCCATGGTAATTTCTTAATTTGATTATTTTATATTGACTTTAAAGTTATTTCATGCATAGAAAAAGTTATGAAGGGATTTGAGTCACTTGCATGCATTGATGGATTACATTGTTAATTTAAAAGTTTTTTATGGCTATGGCATCATTCCAATAGCTACTAGATGATTTAGGGTTGATTCACACCCTTTCAGTTAGGAGTGAGTCATGGCTTGTGTAAATCTCCTTTGAATCGGCCAACTTTCATCGTGACTCACTTCCCCATCAATGACTCAATCTTCTCCTCTTATTGTACCATTACTCACAGAGCAAGTTATGTCTTTTGCCCAGTGACTCGCCTATTTCATCACCTTTATGCATCTTTTCTTTCCCTCATTCTTTATTTATGTATGGTTATCTATTTTACACTACATTATTTGTAATTTGCTTTCTACTTATTTGTTATCTTTATGGTTTTTATTCATATTTATTTCTTTGCCTAATAGTTAATTGTCTGCTTTTATTTATTTGCATGTTCGAGAATATATATAATCACTTATATATATATATATTATATATTATATATTATTATTATTATTATTATTATTATTATTATTATTATGTTTTATATCCTATCATTTTTGTTATTACATAAATATATATTATACAATTTATTATCGCATTTTTTATCCTTCATTAGCATGTATATGCTTATAAATGTTGCATGAATTTTGGATTGCATCATGCAATTAATCATTTATTATTTATCTAATTTTTGCCTTACTTATTTTCTAGTAATTTCTTAATTTAAATGCCATTTAATTTTTGAATAATCTTAATTATTTATTTTTTTTAATAAATTAATTAATTATTTTACTAACTAATATCAGTTTTTGTATATTTTAATTCACATTACTTATATATCTGTTGAATTGGGTTAGACAATTGAGCAAATTAGGTTAGGATTGCTTTTCTCACTTATTTATTATTTAGGGCCTGTATTATTATTTATTGCTTTTTATAATCGATTGTAATATATAGGTTAATAAAAAAATTTTTTGGTATGATAATTAGAATAATTCACATTAAATATTTTCTACCTAATTGAACGAGTTTTCGCATAAAAATGGACTAACGCCTACTTTTTTGCAAAAAAATCACATAATAGAGATTTTATGAATATATATATATATATATATATATACACGAACCAACATTCCCAATCCAGTAAATAGCTTGGTTTATGCATGTCATTTTATTTGCATTATTATCCTTTCACTATTTTCATTGCGATGACAATGTAGTAAATTTTTTTTCGAGTGACGAGCTAAAAATTAACTAAATAATTTTATTAAAGTTTGAGTGGGATTTTTCTATAATAAAAGCGACCAACATCGTATTTTCTTCATGCACAAAATAATATTTAAAATTATGATATTTTTTCCTTAGAATTATAAAAAAGATTTTCAACTTAAAATTGGTTTAACACATTTTTTTTAAATTGTGAGGGATCAAATATCCTATCTTTCACTCAAAAAAAACCTTAAAACTTGGCTTTTCTGTAAATATGCATTTGAGGACCAACGTCGTCATCAAAATAAGCATAATAAATTTTTTGATTTGTGCATAATTCTTTTAGTTGTAGATATTTAAATTTTTATTATTCTTTTTAAAGAAATGTATACTATTGCTTTACTATTTTTGATGTGTTTGAATACGCCTTTTAATGTTTTATAGAGAAAATGCATGAGAGCATAGTTAATATAATTAATTACAAAGACTTGTTTGTATAAGTGTTAACCAAGCTATAAATAAGAGTGAGGTCCTGAACTATCTCTAGTTTTGGCCTCACAAGATTAAAACTCATATATATATATATACACACACATATAAAGCATTTGTGGAGTACTTTTGTACAAATAATAAGGTGTACGCCTTTTGAACAATTTTAAAGGTACATCATTTGTTTACATGAATTTGAATTATGTTCCTATGAGCATAATTATATGTATATGTTTTAAATAAAGAGTTACATGTTAAGACCAAAATAACAAAAAAAGGAATGGATCACAATGGCTTGCCTCTTTGTTTAGGTTGTGGATAGTTATGCATGCCTATAAAGGTATATTCTAGATGCCATAGGCTTCGTCCCATTTGGTTCCATATGACTGGCCTTATTTGGACCCATAACACTGGTGTTGTCTGGGTCCACTTGATCAATCCACAAGCTTGACCCCATTTTGATCCATATTCATAATACCTTTGGATATCCCTATTTGTACCTTTAGCTACCATAGTATCACTCACTATATGCACCCTTAAGGAGGTACAAACCTTTTACAAGAAATAATTAAAGTATTATTATAAAGAATATAATAGTAATGGTATGAAAAATTTCATAACTTGGTATGAATAATACTTTTACATGAATGCATATATTGTAAGTGATAAATACAATATTGGATAAAGTTATATTTGGACATGTAGCTGTATAGTCTTATGGCATCATATGTATGTGACTATAGTTGTATTTACATGGTGCATTATGTACTTAAAACCACAAATTATATGTGAACATCTATAATATGTGAACATTTTCATTACTTGTGCTTGCGAATGTACATTCTATATGTTTTTGTGTTGCATACTTGATATTATAACTCATGGTTAGTTCGAAAATTGATCTACTGAATGCATGTAAAGATGTACAATATATGAACCTACAACTTATATATGCAAATTTGCTGTAATTCATAAACTAAATGAAAACTATGATATTGAAGTGTTTAATAAGCTAGATTTGTACATATGAAATAAAGAAATTACATAATAATGAAAATGAATTAAGAGTAAGATTATTAATAGAATGCATAAAATTTATAAGGCTTTAATGTATGCATTTGTATAATATAAGATCTATTAGTATCATATGTGTGTGCATATAGGCCCATTTAGTTAGCTTAATTACGTGTAAATGGTTACAAGAATATAATTTGTGCTATATAGACATACGAATCATACAAGCATGTAGAGTTAACTAAAATTAATAAATTACAAGTAAGCAAAATAAGTCAAAATAGGTGATATAACTCAATAGTTATTTTAGATCTACCAATTGCATGTACATAATTAATATATAGATTGGACTCAAAATGACAATAATATACACATTGAGAAATCCAATTAGTTTTAAACTAATAAGTTGCATTAGGTATTTTTGATAAACATATAGATAATTTTGTAATTTGATAATTTATTACTTGCACAGTACTCTATAATACTATGAGTATAATTTCTATAAATGATATTATTTATATACAATTAGCTATATACCCATATGTGTTTATCTAAATTATAACTTATATGAGAGGTCATCCTTATGCTTTAGCTTTCCACTATGCTAGTAAGCTTAGTACAGGTTTTTATCCGTGCAAGTTTAGGCAAATGAAGCTAACTCTAGGAATATCTATGGGTACAAAGTGTTAGAAGGCCAAGTCAAGTATGATATTTAAGATTTTAAGTTTTAAAGTCTTGTAATATTGTTAAATTTATGTAAATGAATTATTATAATATGCTTTCAATTTGTAATAGTAATAGAATCTTAATATACTAGTGTATGAGCAATGTAAATCATAAACTAAAAAAAAAAATTGACATGTAAAAGCACCTTATAAAGATAATCCAGTATTAGTAAAAAGTAAGTGGCTTAACTTAAGAAAGCATGTCACATTACTAACTAACTAAACTTTAAGGTATATAAGTAATTAAGCATATGTGTAAAGGTTAAAGATTAGGGTGTTACACCTAATGAATAGTAATTTTGACAAAATGAATTTTGAATGGTAAATTTAAATGGTGTATTAAAGTTTAATAAGAAAGGAGAATAAATCAACCATCAATATGAAAGATATAATAAGAAAGGAGAATAAATAAACCATCAATTTCATTATAGTAATCAAGGGATAATATAATTAATAATGCTAGTACATGTGATATGCTAGCACTCTACCCAATGTTTGTGTATAGGGTGTTATGTTCCTTGTGCACTTCTTTTTTTATAATATAAGGCTTATATGTATTATTTCAAATCCAATACTTAAATGACCATGCCACATAACTCTTATAGACATCTTATTATAATTTAGGTTACTTAGAAGCCAATCAAGTCCTTGTCCAAGTAGTCTATGAAAAAAGCCTTTAGAGGAGATTTTTAACGCAAATTCTTTTGATGTGGAACCCTAACCAATATGCCAAACTAGAACACCACCATACCATAACTATTAAACATAAACAAGATAAAAAAACCTCCAATCTAAAGAACCCCTTAATAAGGTTGATTGGAAAAACTCATAATAGATTAATTTAGAAAACAAAAAGAAGAAGAATCAATCATACATTAATTATGTAAATAGCCCAAGTCTAATTCTTCATACAATAACAAGAATAATAAATTAACTCTCACAAAATTGGCCAAACCAAATGAAAATCTCATTAATCAAAAATCAACTGTGTTACAAATGAAGAATCAATCCCTTTAAATAGTCTAGGTAGCTGCACCTCCCTAAATGAATTAAAATCAAATACTAACTCTAAGAGATAAATAATGAAATAAATAACATAAATAATTCCTACCCTTTATCTACATATATTTGGCCACAATATGGATAAAGTACATGAAAAAATAAAGATAAATACAATCTGAAAATAATCCTAAAATATAGTGATAAATATGCATAATTTTTCTATGAAAATAAAAGAATGAATGTAGACACAGTCTTGGCTATACTTGGATTTTGGCCTGCCTTTTAAAGATATTTTCAAGCTATTATTTCTCCCTTAAACTCTACTTAATAATATCACAAAATAATAAGTATTTATCGAAGAAAATCCATTCCTAAAATTTAGGACCCTAAGTTCACTAATATAGGCCTAAACCTAAATATGACCCAAGTCCATTAAAATTCAGCTCTCCTTAGTATATTTTGGCCCCCTTAGGCATTTAAAGCCTCAAATAGTTATTTTAGCCCAACTTTAGCCTACCCACATAAACTACCCTAAACAATTTAAATAAGGCCAAACTAACATGAAATAAAATAAACCTATTCTAATATAGCCCAATTCATTTTCTTAGATTTTAGGCTACCATAATATACTTAATTACATGTTATATAAATAATAGAAACTAAATAAAGCAGCTTGAAGGCCCATTACACCTCCATAGTCCAATTTAGCTTCTTTCTTTTTTTGAACTTGCATCTTCTCCACATAAAGTCTTATGAATACTTGTAGGACTTCTTTAAGCTTCTTTGATATTTCTCTTGTTATCGGTCCTTGAGAAAGTGCTATTTAATTTCTCTTTTTTTCATTGTGCTTGGTCGTGCTCGTATCATCGCTTTCCTTTATGAAAAAGGTTAATCCTCGAATCTTCATCTTGTTCAAGTTGGGAATTGAAACTTGAAGAATAAATTCATCTTCATAATTGATCTTCAGGATAGGTGGAATTAATATGAATGCTTCTTTAGAAAAAACTTATAATGTTCCTACAATTTAACAAAGAAACTTGGCAAATTATGGTTAGCCATTGATACATCCTTACGAATACAATTTTGATTTCCTTTTTTTCCCATGTGCAATTCATCGTCCTTAGGCAATGTAGGAGCAATTGTAACTTTTTGAACTTCCATCTCAATTAAACAAACTTCATCATTCTCATTCAAAAAATCCATAATATGTTTACTTTCAATTATTTCTTCATCACTAACAACATCACTATTAAAGAAAACTATATCTATAGTGTGCCTTTCAGCTTCATAATTTATTTATTCTATGATAACTTCCTCTTCCTTTCTTTTTTCTTTTCTATTTTCCAATCTACTTAGTTGTTGGAACCATTATTTAAATTGCAATTCTATATCATTAAGACCTTAATAACTTCACACTTTCCTTTATTCCATTCATTCTTGTTTATCTCTCAACTCACAAATGATGTATCACAATTTCACTTTACAAACAAACTCAAACAACATGCACAAGTAAGTAAATTGATTAAGAGAAATAATGAATACCTATAAAGGATAGTAAGGTACCAACTCTAGAGGCAAATTGATCAAATTGAACAAAAATCAGATAATAGAGCAACGATCAAAATATAAACTTAACAAGATAGTAAACCCAAATTGATAAGAAGGCTAATTCTATTTTTTTTCTCTTTTTTTTCTTAACTTCAACCAAGCAAACTAATGATCTAATACTTAAAGATAGGTAATCAACACAATAGAGTAATAACTAAATAAAGAACTAGATGTAAGATCATATACATCCAAAATAGAAAATTAAAGTTTAAAAGCAAAATTAAAGGATAGTTAAGAATTTACCCCTTAGCCTATGGTATGATACCAATGAATGTTGTACCCCAGCCTATATGCCAAACTATAATACTAACATACCATAAATATTTCACATAAACAAGACAATAAACCCCCAATCTAAAGAACCCCTACACAAGATTGATTGGAAACACTTATAATACATTGATTTAGAAAAGAAAAAGATGAGTAATCAAGCATACATTAATCATGTAAATAGCCTAAGTTTAATTCTTCATGGAATAGTAAGAATCAATAGTAAATTAACTCTCACAAATTTGGCCAAGCCAAATGAAAATCTCATTAATAAAAAATCAAATGTGTTATAAATGAAGAATTTAGCCCTTTAAATAGGCTAGGCAGTCGCCCCTCCTTAGATAAATTAAAATAAAATACTAGCTCTAAGAGATAGAAAATAAAACAAATAATAAAGATAATTCCTAACCTTTATCTACATGTATTTGGCCATAATATGGACTAAGTACATAAAGAAATAAAGACAAATACAATCTAAAATAATCCTAAAAGCTAGTGATAAATATGCATAATTATCTTAAGAAAATGAAAGAATAAATGTAGACACAGTTTGGGCTATAAGTGGATTTCAGCCATCGCTTTAAAGATATGGTCAAGCTATTATTTCTCCCTAAAATTATACTTAATAATGTCCCAAAATAATAAGTATTTATAAAGGAAAATCCATTCCAAAAATTTAGGACCCTAAGTTCACTGATGTAGGCCAAAACCTAAATCTGACCCAGTCCCATTTAAATTTACTGTTTCCATGTATATTTCGGCCCCTTTAAGTATTCTAAGCCTCAAATTGTTATTTTGGCCCTACTCTCTAGAAGAGATAAGCCCAACTTTAGTCTACCTACTTAAACTACCCTAAAAAATTAAAATAAGCACTAACCAACATGGAATAAAACAAACCTATTGTAATCAAGCCCAATTCATTTACCTAAGTTCTAGGATGCCCAAATATACTTAATTACATATTACATAAGGAATAGAAACTAAATAAAGTAACTTGAAGGCCCATTGTACCATTCGGCCTAAACTTATCTCCATAGTCCAATTTAGCTTCTTTCTATTATTGAACTTGCATCTTCTCCATACAAATTCTCATGAATGCTTGTAGGATTTCTTTACGCTTCTTTAACTTTACGCTTATTATTGGTCCTTAAGGAAGTGCTAGTTCATCTCTTTTGTTTCCATTGTGTTTAGTCGTGCTCACATCATCTTTTATTTTACCCAAATACATGTAAGGCCCTAATTATACCCTAGTAGCATTATAGTATGTTTAGGGAGCATTAGGTAGTGAGCATAAAGAGTTAAGAGCATTTAAGCATGGCAAGGGATATAATGATAATTAATTTGAATGATAAGGGCATTATCATAAATTAACTAATTAGCGTGCACATGTATAATTATAGAGATATGGGGCATGGATTAAATTGCAAATAAAGTTACAAATTATATGGAAATGCAAAATAAAAGACTATTAGGAGGTAATGGCAATTTTCTTGGCCCAACAAGTGGACAAATAGGAAAACCCCATATAGCATTATAGAAAATGCATGAAAAGGAAGAAAAAGGAAAACTAAAAGAAGAGACTGTTGGGTACTTATGTAATGACTACCCTAGACCTTCATGTTACTTATCATCTTATATACTCTTTTACACATATATTAGACTATTTGCACACTTATCATGTTGTTTTATACTATTTATCAATATACCTTTATTAACATTCTATGAGAAACTATATAAATAAAATTCATAGATATGTTACACTACCAGCTATACTTTACCTAACATTATGTTTTACTTAGTAAAATATGATAATTGCAAGGACAAAAACAAAATATAACTTCATAGTTGATTGATCTTATCTCTAGTGTTGGCCTTGTGATGGCATATTTTATCCCTTCAAATGGAATCCTAGCTTCCTATACATACATGGATAAACAATAGTGCTAAGCCATGCAACTTAGTGGGGAATAAAAGATATGTGAACAACCACTAACAGTGGTCGTCCTCAAGCACACAGCATGCAATCATAATAATAATAATAATAGTAATAATAATAATAATAATAATAATAATAATAATAATAATAATCATGATGATGATGATGATGATGATGATGATGATGATGATGATGATGATGATGATAATGATAATGATAATGATAATGATAAGATGCAATTATATCAATAAACTGTATATTATATCTAATTATATAACATCTATATATAATTGATTAATCATAATTAGCCAATAATGCTTTATCATCAAGCATATAATGTTCAACATATCCTGTGAAATCCCTGCTTAAGGTTTGTGGGTATGTATAACAGGTGTTGTAGATACCCATAGGTATCAAACATATAAATACCCATAGCTATTATTCCTATGGATACCCAAAGGTATCAAACCTATGGAACCAAATGGGGTCAAGATCGTGGTCCCAAACTAGGATAAAACTATAGACCCAAATGGGGTCAACTGTAGCATTTTTATCGATAACCCTATAGGCATGCCTATCTATCCACCTCTAAGTTCTATATGCAAGCAATTTTTATTTCTTATATCATTTCTTTCCATATTGTATAACTTATCATATAGCATAATCATGAAAGCAATCACTCAAGACAATTAGAATAATGTTCTTTTAACTATCATGGCATATCCACATTTATAATTGCATGGCTATTATAACATAATTTGATCTATGTACACATACATATACAATATGCCATTTATTTATTTAATGTCACAAATTACCTTTAAGTTTATGCTTATAATTCTTTAGAAGTGTTACGAAAGGTTTAGGTAGGCTTTGAAATCAATATGGGACCTAAATATTAAGTTTTGGTGATGATATAGAGGGGTCACGGTGATCAGCTAATAGGTGCTAACTGTGCTTTAGGGTTAAAGGAGAGGGTCACAATCAGTACCTAATAGCTACTAACCATGACATAGATGACACTTAGGTTCCGGATTGAATTTTGACTATGTCACAGTTAGCACAAATTTTCTACTGACCATGAGGTTTATTCTGCCAGAAGGTAAATTTGTAGTTTTTGTATGTATGCACTTTTCGACATATAAAATGACATTTATAGCTAAAGTGGACTTTCATAAAGTTATTTTTATATATCTCTAATATCTTAAATATCAAACTTTTACTCCAAGCAAATATGTAAATCTTCTAATATTCAACAAAAACATAGATTATTCCTGATTATAGGGTAGTAGTCATGGTTAGAATTCAAGTCTAGTTTTTATCATCATGTAGGGGGATTACGTTTTCATGTTCTTCATATGAAATATAAGTATATGAGTCTAGTTACTCTATCAACTAGAATCAATCAATCAATCATAATCTCTCTAACATAAGATATAGCAAAAACAATCCGGGTATGTCAAATGAATCCTAAAATAGATTTTAGATATTTGAAGGATTTCTTTTTGCCAATTCGATTTTCGCAATGATTTAGGGAAAATGTTTATAATAATACTTTATTATAACCTTTATTACATCATTTAACATTCCATATATATCAACACATACATATATGTTATGAAAAGTTCCCTTACCTCAAAATTTATCCTTAATACTTCTTTAACTCCTTTATACCATCTTTTCTCCTGCTTGTTATTTTCTCTTTCATCGTATAACAAATCAATTATATGAACATCTATATAACTCATCAATTTCAATTCCTAATAAGTGAAGAAAAACAAAGTAAAAGAGAGTGGATTATTTCCTTAGAATAGCTAAACCTAAATTCTCTATCTTCTCTACCATATAGATGAAATTAAGGTATTATTTTATTGTGGATAATGGTGAGATTTTGAAAGATTTTTTGTACTTTTGGACTTATGGTGTCCAACCTGTTCTTCCCCCTTTTATATCTTGAGTTTTCTTCATTCCTCTTGACAACTCTAAAGAATAATAGGATGCTTTATCTGATTAGCCCAATTGTGAGGTCCTAAATAAATTGTATCTTACTCCATCATCTTTTTAATTTATCATTTTTTCGCAAAACATTTCGTTCATTTCTTTTAAATCCCTCAATCATATCTTTTAATTATGCATGTGTATTTCTTAAAGTAAAATTATAATAATGCCTTTTACTTTTAAACTAATTCCCTATAGATCCTTTTCTACTCTTTAAACATTCATCTCTTTATACCACCTTTCAAATGCACCTTAAAGGTTCTCAATTCTCACATAATCCTTTGCATTCCTATAACTCAATCGTTATTATAATTAGACTATATCCCATACTATCTTACCCTATTTTTTTATTGTTGTCACTTTGTCACATTTTTGGTTTTATCCAATAATATATTTTTTTTTGTATCTCCTTCATTACTATTTCATGTTTAGAGTCTATTTTATTTCTAACTGTAGTAACCTTCTCTTATTACCAAATAATTAATATGCTTAATGTACATTCTATCAGTGTTCTTTTTAGTTGGGGCTATTATATATGATTCGATGCTTTTAATGTTTTATCAAATGATGTTAATGCAATACTATGAAAGAATGATGCCTTCATGTATGCAAAGAAATGAAATTTGCATGTTTTTATGTAATGTAAGTGTCTGCCCTAGCCCATGCTATGATATAAATAATCTCTTGCCCACACTATTAAGGAATCATTGACAGGTGTTCAAAGTACTGACACCAAACTGAATCTCACATCTAAATAGCTTTATTTATAATTGACTTTATGAAGCTTACATAAATTCCTTTTTATATATTGCACTAGTATAACCTCCATACATTATCTTTTTGCACATATATTAAAACCTAATAAAGAATCACATTTACATCATTTTCTATTAAATCCCAAAGGTGACACTTCAATAAATACTTTACTTTTATTTAGATTAATAAAGATAAGAAACCTAATTTCTTTACTCTATTTACACAATTTTTTTTTTCAAATTCTCACCTTATCTAACACTCCAAATAAATTTATATATATATATGTGTGTGTGTGTGTGTATTTTTTTTTCATCATCAAGGTCAATCTATGACATATATATATATATATATATATATATATATATATATATAGGAAATGAATGATGGAATATGACATGGTATGGTGGTGATGATAACACAGCGAAAAAACAAAAAATTTTATCATACATACCATACAATTCCAAAGCAAGAAACGAAACATGCAATTTTAGGGTTGTAAAACTTACAACTTTAGATGCACATCAATATTTGGTTTTGGTGATGACCATCAATCAAGAGTGATTTATCAACCTTTGATTTTCTTTACCAATGCCAAAAGAACAGCATTTATGCCACTCTTCTCTATGTTCACACACACAATTGCAAAGACAGCTTAAAATCGAGATTGCTAGCTCTTTGTTTAAGTATCGTGTAATGGCAATTGATTGAAGCTACAAAATTTGATTTTGCACTTCTCTAAGGTTGTTATTACTACCCAAGATCACAAGAGAATAAGGAACAATCCTTTCTCCTTGTGAAAAATTGGCCAAAATAAAATTGTGAGAGAGAGTTACTATTTATGCATTACTATTCACGCCACACACAAAATTAGGTTTTTTTTTTTGCTTTTCTCTCTCATCCAATATATATATTATCTTATTTATTAAGTGATAAATCTCAAACATACTACATTAGGATAATTAATATTAGCTAAAGATAATTAATATTTGCCTTTATCACTTAATTAAAATAAGTAATATTTATTGATAAAAACTCTTTTAATTTATCCAAGATAAAAATAAAAGACATATTAATCAAATTAACCACTTAATTAAATAGGAATATATAAGACATATTAATCAAATAAACTACTTAATTAATATAAAGGATATGCCGAAATTCCTTGATTTCTCTCTAGGAATTTCGGCCAATAGTATTCCTATTTAAGTGATTTATTTGATCATAATTCTTTTAGGCTTTAAAACTCAATTAATTAAATTAATACAAGACATTTAATTAATTAAAATTAAACATTGTGGGCTGAATTTCTCTCCCTCATTGGCCAAGGTCAAATAGCAATATAATAATTCATTACACACATTAATTTGACTTTAATTAAAAGCCCAAATTAATGCCCTGTTCTTAATTTAAATATTTTAAGCCCAATGCTTTATGTACGATCCTATAGGTCCATTTAATGTTGGCAATGAATTAATAAATTAATTCAAAGGCTATAAATATTCTCTAGCAAGATATTATGGCATTCCAAATTAAATGAAAATGCATATGGCATTTTGTGACCTAATGCAATTTTGCATAGTCCCATATCCAAAAATATCATAATTAATATAAAGCATGGAACTAGTCACCCTTATATAAGTTAATTCCTTTCTTGATATTCTAGTGACACTTAACTCTCAGATAAATAATGATTACTTATTATTTCATCTCGGTATGGCCATACACTTCTCAGTTCACTGATCAAGTGGCCGATGATATTTTATCTCTTATTGAGATTTTAGGCCTAAGAACTCCAATGCAAAACTTGCATATGAGAAACACTTATGACTTATACCATGTAGTGTTCTCATAAATGGATCGAATCCAGATACCATGTTCTAAACATATATCTCTGATTGACACTCTTGTCCTTATGATCCGTAAGACAGAACTCAACTTATCAGAGAGAGCATACTAGTCTTAATTCATTGTTATTCCCATAACAATGACTGACTAGGGATATTTAGAATGATATCTCTTTTGTTTCGAGGTCTTACAACCATATGCCTCACACATGATAACTTAAACTGAAACAACATTCTTGGATAGTTCTATCAATTGATATGCACAGGAATACAAAAGATAAAACAAATGCCTTATTTATTAACTTAAATGTTTTATTACAATCTATTGGGGCTAGGGCTTACATTAACAATCTCCCACTAGCACTAGTCCCAATCGGGCATAGCCCTAAGACTGAACACTCTCAAATGAGCCTCGTGCAGATTTGGACGAAGCTGTTTCGTCAAAGGATCTGCTACATTGTCTTCACTTGTTGTCTTGCTAATCTTGACGTCCCCACGATCAATGATTTCTTTGATCAGGTGGTACCTCCTGAGTATGTGTTTGGATTTCTGGTGTGACTGGGGCTCCTTGGCCTGTGTGATGGCCCCATTGTTGTCACAGAAAATTTCTAATGGATCTAGGATGCTTGGGACCACTCCTAATCCAGTAATGAAATTTTTAATCCAAAAAGCCTCTTTTTCTGCCTCACTTGCTACAATATACTCAGATTTTATAGTTGAGTCGGCAACGGTCTCTTGCTTTGAGCTTCTCCAGCTAACAGCACCACCGTTCAAAACAAAAACAAACCCAGATTGCGATCTAGAATCCTGAGTGCTGGTCTGAAAAGAAGCGTCGGCATAACCTTGTATGATGAGTTTTTCTTGACCACCATACACCAAGAAGTGATTCTTAGTCCTTCGCAGGTACTTCAGAATCCCTTTTACAGCAAACAAATGCTTCTCATAAGGGTCATGCTAAAACCTACTGGTTATACTTAGTGCATGAGCAACATCCAACCTAGTGCATAACATAGCATACATGGTAGATCCAATAGCAGATGCATATAGAATTCTACTCATGTTGTCCCTTTCCTCTTTGGTTTTAGGGCACTGTTCTTTAGTCAAAGGAACTCCCAAAGCCAAAGTTATGTACCTTTTCTTTGAGTCTCCCATACTAAAACGCTTTAGTACTTTGTCTATGTACTTTTCTTGACTTAGTCCCAAGAGCTGATTCGATCTATCTCTATAGATTCGAATACCAAGTATTGTCTCGGCTTCACCTAAGTCTTTCATTGAGAAACATTTTCCCAACCATTGCTTAAGCTTTTGCAATGTTGGAATGTCATTCCCAATGAGAAGGATGTCATCCACATATAGGACCAAAAATACTACTATGCTCCCACTAACCGTCTTGTACACACAAGGCTCATCTTCATTCTTGATGAAGTCAAATTCTTTGACTGCCTCATCAAAACGAAGATTCCAACTTCGGGATGCTTGCTTTAATCCATAAATGGATTTTTGAAGCTTGCAAACCTTCTTAGGATGCTTGGGATTGACAAAACCCTCAGGCTATGTCATATACACATCCTCAAGTAAATTTCCGTTGAGGAAAGTAGTTTTGACATCCATTTGCCATATCTCATAATCATGATATGCAGCTATGGCAAGCAAGATCCTAATGGACTTAAGTATGACTACAGGCGAAAAGGTCTCGTCATAGTCTACACCATGAGTTTGTCGAAAACCTTTTGCTACTATTCTACCTTTGTAGGTCTTTTCAGCTTTGAGTTTGAATAGCCACTTGCATTCAATTACCTTCACACCTTCCGGTGGATCAACCAAGGTCCAAACCTGGTTATCGTACATTGATTGCATCTCGAATTTCATGGCTTCAAGCTAATTTTCCGAGTCTGGACTTTCAATAGCTTCTCGGTAGGTAGTAGGATCCTCACGATCTACTAACTCAATAGTGTCACTGTCAGTGATTAGAAATCCATATCTCTCAATCTCCTAACGTACCCTACCGGACCTTCTAGGTTCTTGTTTCACAACTGGTTGTGAACTTGATCCCATTTCCAACTCATCTTGTATATGAGTTTTTGGTACTTGAATTTCTGCAAGTTCTACTTTACTCTCACTGTCTTTCTTGAGAAGGAACTCCTTTTCCAAGAAAATAGCTTTGCGAGCAACAAATACTTTGTTCTCATCTTGTGAGTAAAAGTAGTATCCCTTTGTTTCTTTGGGATAACCCACAAACAAGCAGACAGTTGATTTGGACTCTAGTTTATCAGATGTTAATTTCTTAACATGTGCTTCACAGTCCCAAATCCTGAGAAAAGACATATTGGGTTCTTTCCCAGTCCATACCTCGTATGGTGTCTTCTCAATTGCTTTAATTGGATTACAGTTTAATAGAAATGTAGTAGTTTCTAATGCATAAACCCAAAAAGAGACAAGAAGATTAGCTTGACTCATCATAGATCGAACCATGTCCAATAGAGTTCGATTTCTCCTTTCGGACACACCATTCCATTATGGTGTTCCAGGAGGAGTGAGCTGTGATATAATACCACACACTCTTGGCTTAAGTATTCGTCACCTCGATCTGATCGAATGGTTTTTATACTTCTGCTAAGTTGGTTTTCTACTTCATTCTTAAACTCTTTGAATTTCTCAAAAGTTTCAGACTTGTACTTCATTAGATAGACATAGCCATATCTACTGAAGTCATCTGTGAACGTCACAAAGTATAGCTAAAACCACCTCTAGCTTGTATGTTTGATGGACCACATACATCGGTATGTATTAGTTCCAATAAGTTCTCACCTTTCTTGTTAAAAGGACTTTTTGTCATTTTTCCATGAAAACATTGCTCGCATGTATCATAAGACTCTAAGTCAAATGACCCAAGCACTCCAGTTTTGTGGAGTCTTGAAATGCATTTTTCGTTTGCATGTCCTAAATGACAATGCCAGAGGTAAGTAGGGTTCAATTCGTTTGATTTAACCCTCTTCGTATTAATGTTGTATACAGACTCTTTGTTTTGCAAATCAAGGATATAAAGGCCATTTTGCAACATGGCATTGCTATAAGAAATGCCTTGGCGACGAATATGAGCATTGCCATTTTTAATAACAAAATCAAATTCATCAAAATCCAAACATGAAATTGAAATAATGTTTCTGCTCATAGCAGGCACATAATAACAATTTTTCAAAACTAAACAAAGTCTGAAAGGTAAAGTGAGTTGATAGTCGCTTATCTCCATGGTAGTAACTCGTGCTCCATTCCCCACATGGAGGTCCACTTCATTCTTCCCAAGTAACTGCCTATTTCTTAGCCCCTGCACATTTGAACAAATGTGAGAACCACAACCGGTATCCAATACCCAAGTGGTAGAAATAGAAAGGTTAATCTCAACAACAAAAATACCAGAACTGAATGCCTTGGCTCCATTCTTCTTTTATTCTTCCTTGAAGAGAGCGTAATTCTTCCTCCAATGCCCTAACTTGTTGCAATGGAAGCAAGTGCTCTCACTCTCTTTGAGCTTCTGCGCCTTGGGCTTGGATTGAGCCTGAGGTGCACTCCCACTTGACTTGAACCGAACCAGGTCATTCTTGGGTTTTGCCTTTCCCTTTCATTTTCCCTTAGCGGGTCCTTTTTTAATGCCCCTTTGAACCATCAATACGGGATTGGTCTTTTGAATGTTCTCTTCAGCATTCTTAAGCATCCCATGAAGCTCAGTGACTGACTTATTCATTGCATGCATGTTATAATTCATCACAAATGGATCATAATCATCAGTCAATGATCCTAAGATCAAGTCAGTGGCAAATTCCTTTGGCACTTGTACCTCAAGCTTCTCAAGAGTATCAAGATACCCTTTCATCTTGAGTACATGGGTACTAACAGGAGTGCTCGCAGCCATCTTACAAGAAATCAAGGCCTTTGTTGTCACGAACCTCTCGTGACGAGCTTGCTCTTGGAACATCTCCTTAAGGTGCACCATGATCGCATAAGCCTCTTGGTCTATAAATTGCTTTTGCAAACCAGGCACCATAGTGGCCAGCATCAGACAGGTCACATCTTTGGAGTCGCTCTTCTTGGTCTCAAAAGTTTGCTTTTGAACCGCAGAGGTGTTCCTAGCTGGTTCTTCAGGCAAGGGTGCATCCAATACATACAACTTTTTCTCTTGCTTAAGAACTATTCTTAAGTTTCGAGTCCAGTCTATAAAATTGGTGCCATTCAATTTGTCCTTTTCAAGGACCAATCGCAATGAGAAATTGTTGTTTGAAGATACCATTTTCAATCTACAATAAAATTTAGCAAGATTAAATGATGTCTTATTTATAATCCCATAAACCGAATTAATATCCCTTTAAATAATTCGTGTTAGTGATTTAATGTGGGCCAAGATCCACTTTTCACAACAACTTATTAGTCAAGCTGAGCTTGTACACCTAACAAGTTAAGTTACTCCAATCATGTCCTGTACATAACTCTTGGATCAAATGGGCTAATATCTTAAGATGTTATAGTACAAACCCATTTATTAGTTTCCTAGGTCCGAGCATCCCTTTCCATGTTAAGTCCAACCTACATTCACAACCCATGCCTCACAAAGATAATCGGGCGCATCTAGGACTCCTAGTCTACGTGACCGATGATCGATGCCTTGACATGTTTCGAATTAGGAAGGCAACTTTGTGACTTACTATTTTAGAGATTCATTTTATTACGGCTTACATGGCATACACTTTGTCATCCATTCATAGCATGCATATATAAATAATTGCATAAAGTAAAGCGTGACAAACATTGGCCCAAAAACCTACAACTAAGATTCCATACTATTACATAAGAATCTTTGAGTTTGGCTTCTCCACTCCGGTGGGCTTCGTCTTGATTTACAAAGTCTTCAAGTATATTCTATTTTAAGAAATAAATGAAACTTTTACAATAAAACATAATGGCTCACAGGCCATATTTAATTACAAAACCCAGGGCCCATGAATGCACCATGCATATCCATTCATCACACCAAACTAGCAAATAAATATACATAACATTCATGGATAAAACAAAGTCCAATTTTATTTAATTTAGCCAAGCCCATTAATGAAAATTGTGTACTTGAAACTTTAAGAGAAGATCCCATGATGGGCTTGGGCCAAAGCCCAATGGACTAAATCCTCTTATTGAATAAGTTCTCTTAAAAGCCCAAAACACGAACTAGTTAGATTTGTGCCATAAATTCATTCTAGTATAATTTCCAATTTTGCCATTTTTAATTTTATGTCATTTAGCCCATAAACATTAAAAATGCATGTAATATGTACCAACATGAATTAAAACATATAATCATGAAGAACATATAAATATACATGGCATTCATGAAAAACAAACAAACAACAATGAATTAGTTGTTTAATGCTTATATGATGCCACAAAAATGCATAAACACTTAAATCAATTTTATGAGTCATTTAATCATTTAAATAAGTTCATAAACATTGAGTTAATTTTTTGTACCATTTTGATCTAAATGTGTTTATACCATTTTGATCAAACCAAAACAAAAATTGTTGATTAAACATGTAACAAACACAAACTAGTCATAGTTTTAAGTGATTTTAAAATTAATTAATTAAATTGTCATGGACCAGAATTAAAACCAAATTTAAAATATGTCCAGACCCGATAATTAATCTTTAAAAATCACTTAAAAACATGCCAAAATCATTTTACATTTAATTTTGAAAACTAGTTGTTAAACTAGCAATTTTCATGCCAATTAGCACCTAGTTTCGTTATTAACATGTATCATCAGGTATAAATAATTAAATCCGACCATTACCAACCCTAATAACATCTTAGGAAAGTATATTAACATTTCATATTAATTATAATACCTAACTAATCAATTAAAATCATTTTTACACCAAAACAATGCAAAAAACTCAAAACAAAAAATTTCAGCATTGCATGTATTTATAAAAACGATTTTTGATTAAATAATTCATGCATCTAAAGCACTAAAATAAGCATTTTTAGTTTTTATCATCATGCAAAGGGATTCAATATTCATATTCTTCATATGAAATATAGATATATGATTATAGTCTTTGAAGCAACTATAATCACTCAATTTATTCTCTCTACAATAAGATATAATAAAAATAGTCTGGGTACATCCAATGAATCTTAAAATAAATTTCAGATATTTTAAGGATTTCTTTACCAATTTGGTTCCCACTAAATTTTAGGGCTAATATTCATAATAATACTTCATTATAACCTCTATTACATCATCCAACATGCCTTATACATCACCACACACATGCATGTAGTGAAAATTTCCCTTACCTAAAAATAGGTCCTTAATATTCTTTTAACACCTTTCTACCCTCTTTTCTTCTTCTAGCTATTTTATCCTTGATCATACAATAAATAAAATATGACCATCTCTATAACTCATTAATTTCAATTCCTAATATGTGAAGAAAAAAATAAGTAAATGAGAATGGATTATTACTTTAGAATAGCTAAATCTTAAATACTATCTCTCTTCAACTATATAGATGAAATTATAGTATTATTTATGATGAAAATAGTGAGATTTTGAGAGAATTTATGCACTTTTGGACTTATGGCTGTCAGCCACTTCTTCCCCTTTTTATATGTTAATTTTTATTCCTTTCTCTTGACAATTTTAGAGAAAACTGTTTGGCTTCATCCTATTAGCCCAATTGTGAGGTCCTAAATAAATTGCATCTTACTCCCTTATCTTTTTAATTTCTCATTTTCTCCCTAAAAAATTTCATTATTTTCTTTTAAATCCCTTAATCTTGTCTTTCTAATTATACATGTGCATATCTTAAAGTGAAATTACCATAATGCCCTTGAGTATTAAATTAATTCCCTACAGGTCCTTTCCTACTCTTCAAACATTTATCTCTTTGTATCACCTTCAAAATGCACCTTAATTGTTATCATTTCCTACTAGGGTATAGATTGGGGCCTTACAACTTAGGGATACAATTTAGCAATTTTAATTTCCCATAATTCATTTTTTTACTTCAAATTATGAGCTTCAGTTTCGAATTGGGGTAGATAGAGAAATTATGGTATAAGTAAAATTGGGGTAATGGCTTCTACTTATTTTAATCCTTTTTTCACATATGAATTTAGTTTAGAATTTAAATATTCATAAGCTTATTTGATGTTATTTTAAAGGGTAAACCAAGTACGAAAGGTGAAAGATCAAGAGAGAAGTTGAAGGGGATTATTGGTTATTTAAAAAAGTTAGTGAAGCATTTAGTTTTCTTTGCTTGTGCTTGCCTAGAAAAGTTTGTTAAAAATGCTATATTAATTTTGTAGATGATGTGGGACTATTTTTGTGATGCTTATGCATGCTTGAAAGATGATATATAATAAGTATAATTAAGTTTGAAAATTCTATTTGGAGATTCACTTGACCTAATAGGATTGTTTTGTGTATAAGTTGAGTTGTAGAGCTATAAAAGGGATTTTCCAATTGAAGTATAAACTAAAGACATGTACTGAAAACTTGTATGAAGAGGTTTTAACCTGATTTTGCCCTTAAGATAAATGAAATTTGGCTTAAAGCTGAGTTATAGTTGTTGCCCTATAATTTGGAGCAACCTATGTTACTTATTGAACATCGTCTGATGTAAATGTCCAAATTACTTGATTTTTTATTATATGGAAACTATAAACATAGGTTAAAATTTCTAAAGAAAAAGTTTTACTTGAAATGTAGTACTTCAAATAATACCTTAGTATGATTAAAATATGTTTAAACATGTATTTAGCATGAGTTCTGTTATAACACCATGCATTTCTAGATTTATGTTTAATTTATTAATGCTTGAAAAAATATAACTCTTTTTAGGTAGCTTGGCCAGCCACTTTAATGCCAAAACTCTCCCTCTCTATACCACTCTTTTTTTCTTATAATCTCACCTAAAAGGGCTAATGTAAATTGGGTTGATTTTGTAGCATTTAAGGTGAGTTTTCATGGGATTGTTTCCTACTTTTATTCCTTAGTATTCTTATTATATTATAGGAGTTGTATATATTGGAAAGAAAATGATTTAAATGTGTAAATTGATTGTGCTTATAGTGGAAAAAAGAAATAGAAGAACAAGCTTTGAAAGTTAAAGAAGTATTTGCATATTAAGGTATCTATAAGTTTGGGTTGATTTATTATATAATTAATTGCTTAAATGTTATGAATATACATTTTGAATGCTAAAATGGGTATTAAATAAGGTATTGTAGTGAAAAGGTTAATAAAGTAAAATTATGGTGTAGGATCCATAGGATATGCAACGATTATTTTAATAAAGCCTAGATTGGAATGATTCTAATTAAAAAATAAATTATACTCATATACCTAAATTTCTTGTAGAGTGATAAAAGCTTGATTATGCTTTTAAGAGCTCTAAATTTACTCCAAAATTGATTGATAGTTGCTGCCTTGTCAACTAGAACAGCTTATGCCATTTTATGTATATACCTTGATCTAGACATTCAAATGGCCTAGTTTATAATGATATGGAACAAAGAAATATAGGTGAACAATTTTCTAAAAGACCACTTTTCTTAGAAATCACATATTATATGTTCAAACCCTACACTAATTGAAACATAAAAGCTATTTGCTGAAAAACTAGGTTTTTAAATCAATTCAACTAGAATATTACCGAAGCAATATTGTGACCGTGGGTAATTTACCTACAGAAGTGTGTTTCCTTAAGTAAAATGCTAAAAAAATATTTATATCTATAATTTTCCAATGGAAAAAAATTCCATAGGGAAATTACCTACGTTTATAAGATTTCATGGGTAATTTACCAATGGAAAAGATAATCCATTGGTAAATATGGTGTGAGATTATAACCATGAATCTTTTGTGCCTTTTCACACCCAATTAACCTACAGAAAATAAAATTCCATGGGTAAATTACTTATGGATAGTATATTCTTTCAGTAAATTTTGTCTGCAAATTTAACCACGAAATATTGGTGCCTTTTTTATTATGATTTTTTATCTTTCATCGTAAAATTTCGTCGGTAGTTACCTATGGAATTTTTTTCATCGGTAATTTTCAGTTGGTAATTAGGATTTTTCTTATAAGGCTTGTAGAAGATGAAGTAAATAAGAATAAAGGGAAGGAGGTATTGAAGGAATGAAAGAGGAATTTGGGATTTCAACAGGACAACAAAATTTAGTTTTGCTTATGTTTGTTTTTATGAATAATTAAGGTGACATTCTATAGATGAAAGTGATAGCAGAACATCAAAATCTTCATGTGGATATCATAATGTGTATTGGAATATAATGGATGAAATTCTCAAAAATTAAAGCTTTGAATTAGAGGTTGAGTTATATACAATTGAGAGGAAATAAAAATTCATTTGTTAGAAATGTTTATGCTTAATTTTATCCTTAATGAAATAGAGGAAAGCATGTGGAAATCAGAGAATATTCTCTCATTTCACTTGAAGAACATGCTGCTCTATTTTACAATAATTATTGGACTTCATTTCATTAATGAGTTGAAATTGAAATTTAATGATCCTTAGAAGTAAGGAAATACATAGGTCTTAGATGTACATTGCTAGAAATTAAGTATCATTAAAAATAAGATTTCATACAAGTTAGATTATGGGTTGAACTATTGAATTTTATGTTTTAGGGATGAGTTCCTTGGTAAAGGAGGAATTCTCCTTCACCAAGATGATTCATTTTGTTTAACATGAATGAGGTCCTCGATAGAGGATGATACTCCTTATATCGAGGTGAATACTGTCTCTACTATGTTGGAATCTCCTTCAACCAAGGAAAAGCAATCTGTTTTGAAGGGGATTAAATCCCTTGATTGTGGTGGATTTTACCTCTGTTGAGGTGATTTTGTTTTGCACGAAACATCTTCATGTTAATTACACAAAATATAGTTTACACGACATGAATATTAAAATGTTTGTATAGTATAATTAAGTGACTTTGGAGTAATTTAACAATGAAAATTAAGCACACAATCTTTTGTAAATACATGAAAAAAGGTTAGCACCCTATTGTAAAACCATTAAACAACCCAAATATATTATTCATTATTAAGCATATGAATGGACATGTTTTTTATTATTTACTTGAAATAGTATATGTATAAATCTATATGTTTACATTTTATAGTTATCTTGTAAGTGTATATGGTTACAGTATTATATAGCTACATATATTGTTACAAAGAAATGAGATTGTGTGTGTGTGTATATACATATATATGTACATATATGCATACATACATACATACATACATACATATATACATATATACATGCATATATATATATATATATATATATATATATATATATATATTCTACAAGTAAGATTATACAGCAAAAACATAATCATGATAACCAAAATCTATATGAACATAGTTTAATGCTTGTGCATAAAGTTTAGTTATAGATAGATAGGCTTATCTATAAGGAGAATTTGTAACTACTATTGTCTAACCCTATTTGAATCTATAGTCATCTTTGTATAGGTCCACGGATTTGATATCCTTAGATATTTATATAACTTAATACCTATAGGTATTTATATGACTGATACCTATATGAATGCACAGTTTCCTTTATTATCATGTATAAAACTTAAGCAAGCAAATTATAGAAATAAATGATAAAAGTTAATGTGCATATGGAGATCAATGAACTATATGAGCTTATAACTGTATTAATTTATCTACACTTTCTTATTCTTCTTTCATATTTATGAAGTTAGTTTTATCAATATTGTGCAAGTAATGTTTTATAATTATGCATCTTGTGTGATGGTAACGATGGTTGTGAGGGGTCATTTATTGTAATTTGTTCCCCACTAAGCTTTATAGCTTAGCACAAGTATTTTATCCATGTAGGTTTTTAGCTAGGACTTTTGCTTTAATGACATACTCTGTATTTGGAAGACCAACACAAATCTCCAGTGAAATTGGATGTTTGAAGTCCTTTTTTATCTTTTTTAATACTTTGGTATTGATAATGGTTTTTAAGCCTATATATGTCATATGGTAATTTTATATGGTTTAAGGTTCACTTTTGTAACTAAAATAGTTTTAAGCAATTACTTTTTCTTTGATATAACTTTTAGTTCAGATGTATATGTATAGTATTATATATTACATATAGATTATGTAAATGATAACATGTATATCTATAAGTCAAAATTGGCCTAAAGCACTAAGAATATAGAATTGTACTTGATTATGATGTCTAATGATGATAGAAATGGGCTATAGTTAGAGGGTGTTACAATATGTTATCAGAGCTAATGTTTAGTCATTTCTAATCAATATAACTTTAATATTATATTAGGCTATCAATTTTGTTGTTGGCCTAATGCATATGTCCATATTTTTCTTAGATACAGTAGATGGAAAAATCCCGAAAAGCTATAAAAGAATCGGCTAAAAGTAATTTACTTGGTCAAAAGAATCCCTCAACTTAAGGATCTTCAACTTCTAATTCAAATGATATACCTGCAGCCATTCATAGGGAAGCATTGTTTAAGATTTTCTAACATATGGCTTAAAGATTAAAAAGGATAACTATACCTAAAGCTTTGATAATTGAGATTAGAAAATATTGAGTACAAAATTTTTTTGGCACTACTATAGAGAAATCTAAATAAGCAATATTTTGGTTAGAGATGCTAAAAAGAATATTTGATGAGATTCAATGCCCAGTTAATTAAAAGGTGTCTTATGTTATGTCCTTATTGCAAAGAGCAACATATGATTTTTCAAAATTAGTGCTTTTACAAACTCAATTACCAGATCCAATTCCATGGCTATTTTTCAATGCGAAGTTTAGAAAGAAATATGTTACTAAACATATAACAAAGAGAAATCAAGGCAATTTTAAGCCTGAAACAGAGAGTTATTATTATGGTTGAATATGAGAAAGAGTTTAGCCATTTATGTAAACATGTTATAGATTTGATGTTGAATGAAGCTTTCAAGCGTCGATAGTTTGAAGATACTTTGAATGATCCAATCAAAGAAAAGTTGATTGGACCTATATCTTTACAACTGGTGAATTTTTATCAAATGGCTCAAGTAGCCATTCGATTAAAGAAGAGTGAGCTGGCTAAGAGAGAAATGGAATAAAGAATGAGTGGGGCTAGAGGTGGATGTTTAACTAGGAAAAGATATAGAGGAATGCAGGAAATCAGCAAGTTGAATCTGTTGATAGTCCTGCTACAAGAAGATGGAGATAAGGATCATCTACAGTATCTTGATCTGGTAGAGAAACACCAGTAAGGCAGAGTGAAGAATAGCCACCAAAGTGTTATCACTATTTAAGCTAACATTGGGGTACTTGTAAGATGTTGATAGGTGTATGTTTCAGATTTGGTAGCATTGACCACTGCATGGTGAATTATCCTTTGAAATGGGAGTAAAGATCCATACAACAAGGAAGTATGGGAGCTTCTAATGCACCGCCAACTAATAGAGGCTATGGTAAAAGACGTGGTAGATTGCATCAATATAGATCTCAATCAAAAAAATGTATCTTAGACTATTGATCGACTTGAAGTTTTGATTATCCCTGGTTAGGCTTATGTAATGAAAGTTCATAAGGATCGAGATGACCTAAAAGTTAAAGGAGGTATCTTTTTCTCTCTTTAACTCTGATGTTTATAGACTTATTTATCTTGACTTCACCCATTCATATGTTTTCATTTGGGATATGGGTAGACAAATGTCAATTGTGCATAAGTTGAGTTTTGATATTTGTGTAACTAGCCTATCATGACATAGTGTTTATGTTAATAAAGTATGTAAAGATGACCCCATTGTGATTTAAGGGGAGGAATTTTTAGCTGATCTCATTGAGTTTCCATTTTAATAATTTGATTTAATATTAGGCATGGATTGGCTGTCAAAATATCATTTAGTTGTTAATTATGGGGCAAAGACAATAACACTTAGTGATGCTGATGGTAAAGAAGGCATAGCTTAAGGCATTTGAGCTAAACCCTTAGTAAATGTGATATCTAATATGCAAGCCAAAAGATTTCTTAGAAAGGGATATGAAGTTTTTTTAGCTTTGGTGCTTGATTCAAAAATGGAGAAAGTGCAAGTTATTAAACTAAGATTGAAAGCAACTGGTGGCAAACAAAAGTTTTATATAGATTTGAAGAGGAATAACATAAAGTGTCAAGTCCTTGGTAAAGTATTCTTAAAAGTATCTATTTGGAAGAAAGTATTGAGGATTGGGAAAATGATGAAACTTATTTCAAGATTCATTAGCCCATACACAGTTTTGGAATGAATTGGACCAGTTGCATATATTGGAACTTCTTATAGAGTTCTCTAAATTACATAATGTTTGCATATTTCAATGCTTTGAAGGTATTGATCTGATGAATCTCACATCTTTCCTCTACAAAAGATAAAGGTTTAGTAATATTATTCATATAATGAAGAACCAAAGGAAATTCTAGCTATAACGATCAAACAAAAGAGGATAATTCTCCCTCTACTAAGCTGAATAGTCCCACCACTAGGGGGGAATCTCTCTCTGTCAAGGCAAAGCAATATTCTTGCAAAGGGATTAAGTCCCTCGATTGAGGTAGATTTCACCTCTACCGAAGTGATGTTATTTTGCTCTAAACGTGCTCATATTAATTACATAAAACATATTTTACATGACTTATTAATATTGAAATGTTTTTTTAAGTATAATTAAATAACTTTAGAGTAATTTAACAATGAAAATTAGGCATAAAATATTCTATAAATACATGAAAGAAAATTAGCACCACACTGTAAAACCATAAATGAATCCAAATAAAATATTCATTATTAAGCACATGAATGGATATTATTTTGATTGTTTACTTGAAATACTATATGTATATATATGTTTGTTCATGTCTTGCAGCTATCTTATGAGTGTATATGGTTACACTATATATATATATATATATATATATATGTATGTATGTATGTATGTATGGGTAAGCTTATATAGCAAAAACATAATCATGATAACCAAAATGTATATGAACATAGTTTAATGCATGCGAGTATAGTTCAATTTTTGATAGATAGGCATGCCTATAGGAAGAAGTTGTAGCTGTTATAGTTTTACCCCATTTGGGTCTACATTTATCTCCGTGTGGGACCATAGTTCAACCGCTTTTTGTACAAATATTAGATATCTTTAGATATCCACAAAACTTAAAAGCTGCAGGTATTTATTTGACCAATACCAACGTGTATCCATAGTTCTTGTTATCCACACCCATAAAACTTAGGTCGGTAAATTACATGGAAAATGATAAAAGTTAATGTGCATTTTTAGAAATCAATGAACTATATAAGCTTATAACTGTATTTATTTATCTATACTATTTTATTCTATATGCATATTTATGAAGTTACTTTTATAAAAATCATACATGCAAAGTTTTGTAATTATTCATATTATGTGATGGTGATAACCAATATTAGTGGTCATTTATTATAATTTATTCCCCACTAACTTAGTAAGGACTATAGTCTTATCTAAATTAGCAAGGGTTATGTCCTTACTAATCTATTTATACCTCATATGCAAAATGAATTGATTATTAGCAAGGGTTAGGTTCTTATTAATTAGTTCATAACTCACATTTAACATAAATTGAGTATTAACAAGGGAATAACCCTCTCTAAATTGGTGTGGCCTATAGCCCTAGCTAAATTAGCCAAGGTTATGTCATTACTAATCTATTTATACCTCACATGCAATGTAAATTAAGTATTAGCAAGGTAATAACCCTTGCTAAATTAGAGAGGACTGCATTCCAAGCTAAATTAGCAAGGTTTAGATCTTCAATAATTAGTTTACACCTCACATCCAATATAAATTGAGTATTAAAGAGGGAATAACCCTTGATAAATTGGTAAGGACTACAGTCCAAGATATATTAGCAAAAGTTATGTCCTCTTTATATTTTTCACCAAAATTTTGGTGCCTATGATTAGTAATAACAAGATTTAGTTACTGCTAAATTATCGTAATATTTCTTTTTCCATAAACCCCTATAAAAATCAATTTTCATCATAATATCGTCGTTATATGATGCATTTAGCAACAAATTTCACTATCCATAAAAATTTTTATCACTTTTCTGCATTTAGAGCCTAAATATAATATTATTGAGTGATTAAAGATTCATTTGGAGCCTGAATTTTGCATAGTAATGGATATATAACCATACCTAAAAGGGATAGTTATCGCATTTGCTAGTGTTGGCATTAAACGTGTCCAATGTTTTGATACCTATTAGTTTCTAGTGATTTGAGACTATTATGTCTCTAATGTTTGATGCTGCTTGCCAGTATCTAGTGTTTGTTCTCGTTATCAATAGTTAATGGAAATTTAGGTGATAAAAGTGATCTAATTGATGAACAATTATAAATCATTAATAATGTAAATGCCTTAGCACCTTATTGTAATGCTACTGTTTCTTATTGATATTGTTAATATGATTAATAATGGTATTGAGGTGTTACTTAATACATGCACAAAACTATTAGTATAAATGTATGTGTGTAGTGATGTGAATATTAAGGTATGTTAATTATTAAATGTTATTATGTAATGTATAATGGCATATTGCATTATTTATGTTTGAGACTTCTTTAAAAAGTCAATTGCAATATTTTGCTCCATATTGAGCCATTGCTCAGCATGGGTGTTCTTCCCATCTAGGTACACAAGTGTTGAATATAGAAGTGTCAAAATTTCAAATCAATATCTATAAGCCACTAAAGGTGAAGCTTGAAGTCTTTTTTGGTATATAATCTTTTTTTTGTGTTGTATGGTGTAAAGGATTTGTAATATATGTAATGAACAAGAAATGTAAAGATGTTATAAATATTTTTAAGATTGTGTATGGATTTACATATTAAGATATCTAAATAGTATGTAGAATTGAAAAAGTAAATTTAATAATGCAAAAATCATAATGATGTAATGTTTAAATAACCTAAAAATGTGTTATACTTTTATTTAATATAATTCAAAGGAGATAATTTAGTGAAATGAAATTGTTAGGATGTTGTTGCACTTCCACATTCCTTCTAGGGGCCATAAAAATGTTACAAGTTAGTTGTATCAAAGTATGGATGTAGATAGTTATAGATTATTGGATGTTAGATAATAGATTAGACATTTGTGTGTATGTAATAATGTTATAGCCTTAATGAAAATGTTGACTTAAGTAGGATAAAGATGGAATTAGATCCTAGTGAAGATGTAGGTGAGATAGCTAGAAGTGTAAACCCAGTATGTGATAATCCGCCTAAACTTGAGCAATCACCATTAAGGGGTTTAGATACTTTTTAGGGTAATCCAATGTTAGTACAGGGTCTAATATTGATAATAAATAGATTAATTATTTTAAAAGCCCTTATTGATCTTAATAGTAAGAGAGAAGTAGAAGAGTTTAGAGATATATCAATGGATGAGTCAAATGTAGTTGAATTTTAGTTAGAGAAGGTAGGGAGAATATTACAAAAAATCAATTATCCATATGATTAGCAACTAATATGTGCAATGTCACTATTACAACGTCAAACTTACAACTGGTGTAAGCTAGTGCTCCAGGAACCCTAACAGCTTACTAAATTCACACGGGAATTTTTTATCCATGAATTTGAGAAGAGATATATTATTAAAGCTTACAAAGAGGCTAAAATGAAAGGAATTTATGAGCCTTAAACAATAGAATTTAATGGTTGTTGAATATAAAAGGTGTTTAGCTAACTCAGCAAGTATGTGCTTGGCACACTGATGACTGTTGACTTTAGGTGTCCCCAATTTTAAGTTCAGTTGAATGAAACTATTAAAGGACCTCAAGTAGCAATAACCATGATATAATTAGTGAATTAATATCAATTTGTTTTAGCTTATTTGAAAGTAGAAGAATTCGAGTAGATGAAGAAAAATAAAGAACAAAAGAGGAAGTCCTAAGATAGTGGAGTGGTTAGCGGTAAGAAAGCTCAAAAGCCTTAAGGGAAGCAAGTTACCTAGAGTTCGACTCTGAAGTGAGCCTTAGTGGTCAGTGTTATAGCACCATGTAGTAGAAGTAGAACTTTAGCAATTTGTGATTATTATCAAAAAATAAATTGAGGTATGTGCATAAAGCTCATTGGAGCCTGTTTTAAGTGTAGCAACATGTAACATGTGCTCTGATACCACTAATTGTAACATCCTAATCCGCCAAACATGCATTATCATTCATATCAACATAAACCTAATAAAGATCAGGCAATAAAAAAAATAATAATAATAATACAGGCCTTAATTACATGCCACAATAAAACTAAAATGAAACTCCGAATTAAGAAGACATAACATAACTGGCATTCACTACATTAAAAAAACCTCAAGGACAACTGCAACTTGCCTGATCTTCTCTTCCAAGTGGGTTAAGCCACTACAATTATCAATCCAAAGTGGAGCTTATCCTCAAACCTATATGGATAACCAAACCTTTGCTAAGCTATGAAGCTTAGTGGGGAAACAAAACTCTATGGATAACTCTTGATAAATATCATGAAATCAGTATAATCTTCACAATTAAGGAAAACATACTAGCCTGCAATATTAATTATTTTTAATGAACATTACGGAGAAGTCTCCAACCTTAACAATAAGTACCATTCTTGCAAAAACCTAGAGCATTGCATAATCTCATCTAGTTCCTGAAGCCTTTTCAATTCACTTTTATTATCAAATCTCTTACATCATAAACTAGCATAGATCATGCACCTCAATTCCTTTTCACTCATGATTTTAGACATCGTGATTATTGGTAGCACAACCTTCAATCATATGCATCTAATAACATTGGTTACGTAAAATGTGCATTCAAGGTTTAATCAAAATACAAGAAGTGCATATGTCATGTAACATCTATAAGAGATACCGTTAGGCATAATTACTTCACATATATTGTAGAATCTTAAATATAAAATACATTTATAATTCAGAATCCTATTCATAATCATGTACTCCTTAATGTGGTCTTGGCATGGAAAAATAAGTATAATACAATATCATGCTATGTAATACATGGTCCTTGGGCTTATGTCAAAGTTATCAGCATACACATATCGGTGTAAATATTTATATATATACATACTAGCAGATTTGCATGTAATTACAAAGAATAGGCCTTATAGATCGTGACTACTCGACAATTCCCAATATCATATACATACATTCCAATAACTTTCGAAGTACCTAAAACTCACCGCGAGAACCTTAACCCCTCATAGTTGATGTGAGATATAAACATTATATAATACTAAACATATAATTTCATTTCATTGAAATAGTTTATAGCCAAAGGAATTTAAAATAAAATAATGTAATAGGCCATCATCGTGCTTACATTATATAAGTGAAGAAATTGATAATTGTATTTCTTTATTTCGAGCACATTCTTAACCTTTAATCGATATTTGTATTTCTTTATTTTGAGCACATTTGAGCACTCTTAACCTTTAATCTTTATTCAATTTAGCTATACCCAAGTAGCATATTTGCACAATACCAAAATACCACTCATGCAACTTAACTTTAATACTGTAAAATAATATAGTTTTGCCTTATTAAACCATAATCCTCATTAATATACAATAATCCAATTACGTCCCTAATTGGGGCCTCATAAATCTCTCTCTCTTAAAAGAATTTTTTCCTCAAAATTCAAACCTGTAATCTTTATCTTTATTACTACCAATCTTCCGAACTTTGCTTCAGCTATAAGGAACTATAACTATAAGTATTCTATATCCATAATAAACTCATCCATCTATAACACTAGTACGTATCTTTAATTCTCCAAACACTCATATGCTCATTATATTTTGTATCAATTTTTCCTTTCAGCTGGGCTAGAAATATGATGCATTGTGATTCATGTGGGATGATATAGGATGTTATGCATTGCATCAATAATTTCATGTATGCAATTGAATAACAATACATATTCTCATATACTATACATGTTTTACCCCATCCCAATACCATGAAATATGTTCAAATGACCATGCTGATCAGGAAAAATTCTAGCAAATATATAGAGCATCTTAATAACCTGAACATCTAGCATTATCATCAATGCCAAAATCAAGTTCTCTCTTTTAATCATATAAACTTTACGTCAAACACCTTAATAAACAATCTAGATGCACTTATAATCGGACTTATGTTGTACTTCAAACATATAACATTAAGATATTTAAGCACTTCCAATATGAGTAGGTGAGAGATACTGGCAATTCCATTAATATCACCACATAATCTCTGAAAAAAAATCTTACTAAGGCTCCAATATATATCAATCATAGGTCAATCATCTATCACAATCATCATAAATCTATATCCCACGAATAATAACACAGAATATAGCTATTTGCTTTATGCCAATTCGTCTAAATTTTCATGAACACATTTTTAATTTCTTATTAGCCATAAAAGGCTAAACATGGGTGCTCTGATACCACAAACTGTAACATCCTAATCCATCAGACATGTATGATCATCAATGTAAGGACCCAAATTAGGCCCTAAAAGAATTTAAGGGCATTAACATATTATTAATGTCTAATTATAGAGATTAAGGTTAAATTAAAGTCTAATTAAACTACCCATCGAATTAAGAGTCAAAGGTGATTGAGGGGTAAATGCTAATTTTACTGCATAGGTGATTATGAGGTTAATTTAAAAAAGAGAAAGTTAGAATGGATCAAAATTGAAAGAAAGGAAATAAGTTTTGGGTAAAACTTGTGAATAGAATTTTTATGGGTCAATTTTAAAAATGAAAATTTCATGAAAGGATTAATAGGCATTTTGCCCACTATAACCTTATGGGAAAACTAAATCATATAGGAGAGTGTGTGAAGAAGAGACCTTGGGTATAAATGGGTTTTGAGGACCTTTAAAAAAAAATAGAAATCTTTTTTCATCATTCTTAAACCTCTTACTCTTTCCTCACTCAAAGAAACCAATTCCTACCACTTGCGTGTACTTATGTATTAAGAGTTTTCAAAGGATAAGATTTGTAAAGGGAAGAAGACAATCAAAGGTGAAGGAATCAGAAATAAAAAGTGTTGAAAGGGAATTTAGGGCTCAAATAAAAGGTACGGGAACCAAGAATTGATATTAAATTGCATGTGCATGTGGTTTTAAGAATTATAATAAAAAGGATAATTAAAAATAAGGAAGTTTAAGTTAGAGATTTTGTATGTGATTAATTTTAAGCTTAATTGAGGAAATGGAGTTAGTTGCTTAAATTAAGTGGATGCTGCATAATTCAACCTCTGCATGTAAGATTCAAAGAGTGAATCTTTCATAATTGGTTTAACAATTCTTTAAGATATTATAAAGGATGTACATTAATGCTTAAAGTAACATATAATGAACATGTAATTAGGCATTTAATAATTTTGTTAGTGGAAATTAGTGGACAAAGAATTGGAAATTTAACAAATGAGCATTTGGATTATTTGTGGAACAATTGCCATAATAGACTTGTCCGTAGATCAACACTCAGCCGAGTGATCTATCTCTTGTTGTCCAATTTAGATTCCCTCAATGTATTTTCAACCCAACATTGATATAAGAATGATCTCTTGTCTTTGGAATAGTTTCTATATACTTTAATCAATATAGTTGATGTGTTATGGTATAAAAATTATTAAGAGGTTTAGAAAAAAAGAGGAGAGAAATAAAGATATAGTATTGGTTAAGCATTTAAGGTGAGGAGTCCTTACTATTATTTTGTTGCAAATTATTTAGACAACTATTATTTGCTATCCTATCCACTAATGGGATATAAAATGTCTTTTATACCATGATTCATCTTTAAAATAATTCAATAAAATGAGACCGTGGCTTTGGTAGTGTTTAGATTTTATTATTTAACCATAAATGTATTTAATAGCTTAAGTTTCACTTTTTTATTTTATCAAATGATAAGTCCTATCTCTTCCACGGTTGGTACTACTTCAACCTATGGTTGAAGACACTCTCTTAAAAATATTGTTTTATTCTTTTAGGTGTTAGTATCTTATTTAAGCTCTATTTTAATTGGTAAACATTGATCGTTTTATTTCTTTCAATAGAGAAAGCTGGATACTTGAAAATTAAACATTAATAAATAATTACTTAAGTTTAAAATAAGTTAAATGGTATGTGACAATGGTGGTGATCTAATAGACTATAAATAAAAAGATAAGTGTTGTCCAGAAATTTGGATTGACCTCTAGTGACTATTTTGATCATAAATTGAGTTTTTAAATTCCCAATTTAATGATTATAGTGGTGTTAAAATCGGGACATCTGTTCCTCCCAATGTTATGGAAATAACAATAACGTAATTGTGCTTCTAAAGTCCTTAAAAATGCCTAAAACAGTAGCCTTTTTTCTTTTACTAGGGCAGTGGAGCAGTAGGTGCTTATTACATCATAACTGCTAGGATACACATTCAAATGATTTGAAATTTTTCCAGTATATAGTTAAGATCTTACTGATCAATTGTGAGGAAGACCACTTTGTCTAAAAAAGGTATTTTCATATCGGTTTTAGTGCTACAAATTAAGTCCAAGAGAGCAATAGCAAGCTATTAATAGTAAATACCTTAATTATTTCATATAAGGTGATTAAAATGTACATGATAAATGTAATAATATTAATAAAACGAGTATTGATATTATCATATCACCATATTTAGATAAATAATTATAGTATGGATATAAATAACAAAACTCAAACTAACAGTGTGAACAACATAATTGTAATGTGCTTAATTAGTCAAGCTCAAGGTGTATTGGTTTTGAATAATCCTCGTAACTATTAAAATGTAATTATATATAATCGATATTGAAGCCTTACTTTGACAGGTATAAATCTTCTAAGGCAGAGAATTTTATCTTAATTGTTGTAGTTTATGTATAACCTTTAAATAATATTTTGTTATTATATGTTAAATTTTCCTGTTTATTATTCTAAGCCTAGTTGCTGAATTCTAGAATTAAGTAACAATATTGCCATATTATGAAATAATTATGTGAAAAATAATTGAAATGGGACCATCATAGTAATTAGTAAATAATTTGTTTAGAGCAACCCCTCTTAAAGATATAGAGAAATTTTTCCTTAGTTTATTAAACTTCAAACTAAGGATTAACTAATTGTAATAATTTAGTTTAATTATTTCTATTACCACAAAGATTCATTCCTATTATTGAATTAGAGTATTGGGTTGCAATAATTAAATAATTATCGTTAATTACTTAGTTGAAAAACTAAACATTTAACATGTGGCTAGATATCCTTGTGATCTAATTGCCTATGAAAGAGAGATTATAGCTATTGATAAGTGATTAGCAGTGAAGAGTTACCTTATATGTGATTTAAAGTCATAAAGTATAAGAACACTTTATTATAAAGCTAAATACTGGACTTCAAAAGCATGCTTATAGAATTTCTTTTATAGGAATATGTGGATGATAATCTTGAACTCAGTTATATACGAGTACGTACATACGTAATGTATCAACCTAATAGGCTATGAATAGCAGTAATGCATGCTAATTAGATATAAATGAACATGGAATTAAAATGTTAATAAATAGAAGATAAATTATTATAAAGTATTACTATATGAAGGAATAATTGACATGATATAATATGACCTTGCTTATACATATGATGTGCCATATTGTAAAGCTTTAAGAATGAGGCATGTTTTATGATAAGCACATGACCAGGTATGACACATTACTTAATTAACGTAGCATGATTATGCTAATATGTGAAATTTAATGATAGAATGTTAAAATTATTTGAATCATTATATGAACTTTACATACATAATTATGCCATAGCAACAATATACATATCCTATGATTATACATGTGCAAATTGAATAGTATAAGTGCAAGCATGATATATGAAAAGAGAATTAAATAGAGTATTGCCTGCTATTAAAGTTCAATTATGGATACATAGGCGCTGATAGGGATATTGCAGCTGCCACCGGTCGACCTATTAGGCCTAAAGTACAGTTGATCCAATTGGATCATACACAGCCCCATTTGGGTTGTTTATTGACCATGTTTGGGTTCTTGATCGGTCCATCGTACAATTAACCTTGTTTGGTTTCATAGTTTGATATCTTCTGATATCCACCATTTGACACCCTTGGGTATGCACCGTTCCTATTATCCACCTTTAAACTTAAGCAGGCTAAGTTACAGTATAATTGAATTATAGTATATTTCAGTATAGTAAGACATATGTTTGTGGAATATCATGTTTAATTGGGTTTTACTAATACATGTATTATATTTATGCATATACTTATATATATGTATATAGATCAATATATGAAGAATAGAAATTTATGGATGTTAAATTGAATGTAGGATTACATTACTGATTGAAAATGTTATATTTTTAAAATATAGGTACAGTGTAAGCATTAAAGTATAATTAACCTGTATTATTGATGGTGCTCATGATTGGTTTTAATCATAGAAATTGTTTCACAAGTTTAAATGTATAGAATATACCAAGAAATTATATGATATATGTATGTTAAATGAATTGTTGATCTATGATAATTCATTGTTTTTATATATACAACGTGTTGTGACTAAGAATATTATCGTGGTATTCTCATGATAAATCTATATTTCATTTGCTACATTTTGAGTGTATGTATCGATGACTAATGTGAGTAGTTGTTCACATGTTTTTGTTCCCCACTAAGCTTTATAGCTTAGCACGAGTGTTTTATCCATGTAGGTTGCCATAAAAGATTGTATTCATCGGGGTAATATCTGCAGCGGGATGGCCAACACGAGAGAGAACCATAAGTATAGCTAATGATGTTGAATTGTATTATGTTTATCCATGATGTGTTTGTACCTATGTGTATTAGTTGTGAAGTTTGTATTGACCAAAGAAACTTAGTTATGTTTAAAAGTTTTACTGTAGAATCCATATGTTGTTTTTTTTTAATTTAAAAAAAATTAGGCTTAAAAACACAGCTAAGTGGGTTTAATATTTCAAGTTAAGTTGTTTGAGTTAAATACAAGTTTAGGATGTTACAATTGTCATCAGAGCAAAGGTTTAGCTTTTCCTAGGCTATAAGTGTTTAGAGTAGCTGTTATGGGAAGTTATAGTGTGTTGGCCAATGCAGATATTTCCATTTCATTGTGACAATACTAAAGTGAGTCAAAAATTGAAACATTAATGTGGAGGATATAAACTTTAGATATGAAATTCTTTTCTTTGGGATCTTAAATTCATATCAAATAGTATATAATATGTGTATATGAATAATATTTGAGAATATCGATTATGTGTGAATGGAGTATACAGAAAATTATTTTAATAATAGTCAGGAATAAGAGTTTATGTATTATAGAAACAATTAATCATATGTGATGTTGTCATGAGCAAATTTAGGTTGATTATGATGCTCGGTATATCTGTTAGTGATTCCTTAACAAGCTTGGGCCGTTGGCAAACATTTCATATGGGATGAGGCATAAGATATATAGAACGTGAGAATACACCTCTGTATTTTATTGCATACATGAAAGCATACATTCATCACAAAACATTGTGCATTGCTTGACAAAGCATGAACAACATCATACCACATGTACAGGCCCCAACTAAAAAAAGGAAACTGACAAGATATATCTAAAGCAATGTAATGATATAATTATGTGATAAGGTTATCCTCATTTGGAGGTAGGGTTATTTGTGAAGTGAATAAAGTAAAAGAAAGAATCAAGATAATATTACAGTTATAAAGAGATAGAGTTGGATAGAATTTAAGTGTGATAAAGTATAGTAATGTAAGTTTGATATTATAAAGAACAAGTGAAGCTAGTAGAGATAGTATTGAACGAAGGTGAATTGAGATAGATATAAGAGTATAGACAAAAATATAGAGATAGTTGCTATGTATAAGAGTAAAGGGTACAAGTATGAATATCGAGGATGAAATTATTTAAGGGAGAGAGAATTGTAACGACCCAAATTAGGCAAGGGCATTAACATATTATTAATGTCTAATTATAGAGATTATGGTTAAATTAAAGTCTAATTAAACTACCCATCGAATTAAGAGTCAAAGGTGGTTGAGGGGTAAATGCTAATTTTACCATATAGGTGATTGTGAGGTTAATTTAAAAGAGAGAAAGTTAGAATGGATCAAAATTGAAATAAAGGAAATAAATTTTGGGTAAAAATTGTGAATAAAATTTTTGTGGGTCAACTTTAAAAATGAAAATTTCATGCAAGGATTAATAGGCATTTTGCCAACTATAACCTTATGGGGAAACTAAATCAAGTGGGAGAGTGTGTAAAGAAGAGACCTTAGGTAAAAATGGGTTCTGAGGACCTTTAAAAAAATAGAAATCTTTGTTCATCTTTCTGAAACCTCTTACTCTCTTCTCACTTAAAGAAACATATTCCAACCTCTTGCATGTTCATATGTATTAAGAGTTTTCAAAGGATAAGATTTGTAAAGGGAAAAAGACAATCAAAGGAGAAGGAATCAGAAATAAAAAGTGTTAAAAGGGAATTTGAGGCTACAACAAAAGGTATGCAAACCAAGAATTGATATTAAATTGCATGTGTGTGTGGTTTTAAGAATTATAATGAAAAGGATAATTAAAAATAAGGAAGTTTAAGTGAGAGATTTTTCATGTGATTAGTTTTAAGCTTAATTGAGGAAAAGGAGTTAATTGCTTAAATTGAGTGGATGCTGCAGAATTCAACCTCTGCGTGTAAGATTCAAAGAGTGAATCTTTCATAATTGGTTTAATAATTCTTTAAGATATTACAAAGGATGTACGTTAATGTTTAAAGTAACATATAATGAACATGTAATTAGGCATTTAATAATTTTGTTAGTGGAAACTAGTTGACAAAGAATTGGAAATTTAACAAATGAGCATTTGGATTATTTGTGGAACAATTGTCATGATAGACTTGGCCGTAGATCAACACTCAGCCGAGTGGTCTCTCTTGGCTTGCCCGGTTTAGATTCTCCCAATGTATTTTCAACCCAACATTGATATAAGAATGATCTCTTGCCTTTGGAATAGTTTCTATGTAATTTAATCAATATAGTTGATGTGTTATGGTATAAAAATTATTAAGAGGCTTAGAGAAAAAAAAAGAGAGAAATAAGGATTTAGTATTGGTTAAGCATTTAAGGTGAGGAGTCCTTACTGTTATTTGTTTGAAAATTATTTTATACAACTGTTATTTGCTAACCTGTTAACTATGTTAGAGAGTATGCCCTAGAGCCCATGTAATAGGGATGTTTTTCATATGTATGAAATTTATATTCTTAATAAAAGGCATAATTCATTTATTAATGCTATGTTTGAATACATGAGTTTGTAAATCTTAAATTAATAAATGAAGTCCTAGATATTATAAACACAGTGCAAAGGCAATCATGAAGGTGTTCATGATGTGAGATGTCTATTGCATGCAAATGTCTTAATATCTAAATATCCCTAGTCATAGAATTAACAAGATAGGACATTGTTAATTCGGACAGACTAGCACATGTTATGCTTCTTGAATGGTTCAAGCAGTGGTTCTCATAACTGTGATTATGAAAGATAATCAAAGCTAACATATGGATGCTTGTTAGAAGAACAAGTTCATTGGAGACCTACATAGAGAATACTTACATGGATATTAAATCCATGTCAGTGAGGAATCTCTTCATAGCGGTTGTGCAAGTATCCTTAGACTTGAGATCACCACAGTTATCTTAAGTAGGAAGTGGTATACTTTGACTCCATAACTGATTACTTCCAATTGGGAGTGAACATAGTTAGGAGATTGGGTATATCATGACCTACTTGAAGATAGTTGAGTGATTGACAAAGGATTCACCATCCCAGATTTAACAAGGGAAGTTATCTCACATGATTCTATAATTGCCTTGTTCAGAGAATCTCTGGCCAGAGTAATATGCTGAGATGGATGGAAATCCATGAAGGGCAGTTTAGTAACAATGGTTAAATTAATAGAACATACATAATTAGATTTATATGAGTTGACAGAAATCCATACTCATAATCTAATTGAGATAAGAGTGGTGAAAGGAGTAATTGCACGGTAACTGTTTCTATGGAATGGTACAGTCAAACCACATGACTTTCCTGACATTTGGGTAGTCATGATGCCTAGCTAGAGGCCAATCATGACTTGTATAATGATGTATCAAAAGTATCAATAGGGATTGATAAGATGATTTAAAGGAGTTTAAATCATGTGAGTTTTGAAAAGAACTCACAATTACATATTATACTGCCAACACGGACAAGAACCCAATAGGTCACACACATATAGAGAAAAGGGTAAAATGGTAAAATAATAAGGATAATAATATTTGATATTATTATGAAGGTAGAGAAGTGAATAAGATAATAATTAATTAAAGAGTTTAATTAATTATGATCAAATAAAATTGTCCGCGAAACTTTTGAGAAATGTTCTACAAAATTGGACCTAATTGAAATAATGTATTTTATGATTAATTATTATTATCTTATAAGTGTTATAAGACTACTATAAGTGTTATAGGACTGATATAATAATTAATAGGTCCATTGGAGAAATTATAAAGGGCCAAAGGAATGAAGAAGTTGGAGGAAGCCCTCTAAAAGAGGGCCACACGCCAACTCCATACAGAAGGGCTTAGAGGGATTTTTCTTGCACCAAATTAATTTATATATGTTACATAAGTGTTATGGAACTCACATATTTAATTTGGTTGGATTTGGAATCCATTTGGGTATTTAAATTCAATTAGATGCACAAAGGGCCTAGTTTGTTGATTTTGTGCATAGACTTTTATGAAAAAGGATTAAATTGGATTTAATTAAGCCCAAATGATTATAATTAATTTCAGAGGCCCGATTAATAATTCTCCAGCAATTTTAAAGAGCCCAATCTCATTAAGGAGTTGGAATTTTAACCTAACTATAAAAGGCCAACTAATGAGAATTAGGCTTAAGTGATTAAAACAAAAGGAAAGTCTTTTTCTCTAATCTCTCTCTCCCTTTTGCGCCAACTCCTAAGCTAGCTCTTGGGAATTTCGGTCAGCCCTAGTTAAACACCAATTGTTGGTTCAATTTACCCCTCTCTAGTGTGGATTACTCATTGGAGGTGTTCGATTTTGGACACTGTGGTTTACGACAACCCGATGCGAAGTAAAATCAACTGTTCAACAAAAATCAAAGGTGATTTTTCTTATTCTCATATAGTTATATTGTGTATTCATGGCAAGATCAGATCTAATGGTTAAAAAATTTTAAAATTCTGCTCATGTATGTGATGCATGTAACCGTTAAATTCCAACAAACTAATGGGATATAAAATGTCTTTTATACCATGATTCATCTTTAAAATAATTCAATAAAATGAGAATGTGGCTTTGGTAGTGTTTAGATTATATTATTTAACCATGAAAGTATTCAATAGCTTAAGTTCGACTCTTTTGTTTTATCAAATGATAAGTCCTATCTCTTCTATGGTTGGTACTACTTCAACCGATGGTTAAAGACACTCTCTTAAAAATATGGTTTTATTCTTTTAGGTGTTAGTATTTTATTTGAGCTCTATTTTAATTTGTAAATAATTATCTTTTTATTTCCTTCAATAGAGAAAGCTGAATACTTGAAAATTAAACATTAATATATAATTACTTAAGTTTAAAATTAGTTAAATGGTATGTGACAATGGTGGTGATCTAATAGAATATAAATAAAAAGATAAGTGCTGTCCAGAAATTCAAATTGACCTCCAGTGACTATATTGATCATAAGTTGAGTTTTTAAACTAAAAATTTAATGATTCTAGTGGGTTTAGAACCAGGACATCTGTTACTACCAATGTTTTGGAAATAGTAATAACGTAATTTTGCTTCTAAAGTCCTAAAAAATGCCTAAAATAGTAGCCCTTTTTCTTTTGCTAGGGCAGTTGAGCAGTAGGTGCTTCTTACATCATAACTACTGGGATACACGTTCAAATGACTTGGAATTTTTCCAGTATATAGTTAAGATCTTACTGATCAATTGTTAAGAAGACCTCTTTGTCTAAAAAAGGTATTTTCATATCGGTTTTAGTGCTACAAGTTAAGTCCAAGAGAGCAACAGCAAGCTATTAATCGTAAATACCTTATTTATTTCATATAAAGGAAAAATGATTGAAATTGTTACGAGGTGTATAACTGATTTAAGGTGATTAAAATGTACATGATAAATGTAATAATATTAATAAAATGAGTATTGATATTATCATGTCACCATATTTAGATAAATAATTATAGTATGGATATAAATAACAAAACTTAAACCAATAGTGTGAACAACATAATTGTAATGTGCTTAATTAGTTAATCTCAAGGTGTATTGGTTTTGAATAATTCTTGAAACTATTAAAATATTATTATATATTATCGATATTGAAGCCTTACTTTGGCAGTTATGAATCTTCTAAGGCTTATAATTTTATCTTAATTGTTATAATTTATGTATAACCTTTAAATAATCTTTTATTACAATAGGTTAAGTTTTCCTATTTATTATTCTAAGCCTAGTTGTTGAATTCTAGAATTAAGTAACAATATTTTCATATTATGAAATAATTATGTGAAAGATAATTGAATTGGGACCATCATAGTAATAAGTAAATAATTATTTTAGAGCAACCCCTCTTAAAGATACAGAGAAATTTTTCCTTAGTTTATTAAACTTCAAACTGAGGATTATCTAATTGTAATAATTTAGTTTAAGTATTTTTATTACCACAAAGACTTATTCCTATTATTTAATTAGAGTTTTGGGTTGCAACAACTTTCTATTAAATAATTATAGTTAATTACTTAGTTGAAAAACTAAATGTTTAACATGTGGCTAGATATCCTTATGATCTAATTGGCTATGAAAGAGAGATTATAGCTGTTGATAAGTGATTAGTAGTAAAGAGTTAACTTATATGTGATTTAAAGTCATAAGGTATAAGAACACTTTACTATAAAGCTAAATACTGGACTTCAAGAACATTTTTATAAAATGTCTTTTATAGGAATATGTGGATGATAATCTTGCACTCAGTTATATACGAGTACGTACATACGTAATGTATCAACCTAATAGGCTATGAATAGCAATAATGCATGCGATTGAGATATAAATGAACACGGAATTAAAATGTTAATAAATTGAAGATAAATTATTATAAAGTATTACTACATGAAGGAACAATTGACATGATATAATATGACCTTGCTTATACATATGATGTGCGATATTGTAAAGCTTTAAGAATGAGACATGTTTTATGATAAGCACATGAACAGGTATGATACATTACTGGATTAACATAGCATGATTATGCTAATATGTGATATCTAATGATAGCATGTTAAAATTATTTGAATCATTATATAAACTTTTCATAATTATGCCATAGCAACAATATACATATCCTATGATTATACATGTGTAAATTGACTAGTATAAGTGCAAGCATGATATATGAAAAGATAATTAAATAGAGTATTGCCTGCTATTAGAGTTCAATTATGGATAGATAGGTGCCTATAGGGATATTGCAGCTACCACGGTCGACCTTTTAGGTCTAAAGTACAGTTGATCCAATTGGATCATACATAGCCCCATTTAGGTTGTTTGTTGACCCTGTTTGGGTTCTTGATTGGTCCACCGTACAATTGACCCTGTATGGGTTCATAATTTTGATATCTTTCGATATCCACCGTTTGATACCCTTGGTTATCCACCATTCCTATTATCTACCTTTAGAACTTAAGCAGGCTAGGTTACAGTATAATTGCATCATAGTCTATTTCAGTATAATAAGACATGTGTTTGTGGAATATCATGTTTAACTGGGTTTTACTAATACATGTATTATATTCATGCATATACTTATATATATGTACGTAGATCAATATATGAAAAATAGAAATTTGTGGATGCTAAATTGAATATAGGATTACATTGCTGATTGAAAATGTTATATTTTTAAAGTATAAGTATAGTGTAAGCATTAAAGTATAATTAACTTGTATTATTGATGGTGATCATGATTTGTTTTAATCATAGAAAATATTTCACAAGTTTAAATGTATAAAATATACCGAGAAATTATATGATATATGTATGTTAAATGAATTGTTGAGCTATGATAATTCATTTTTTTATATATACAGCGTGTTGTGACTAAAAGTATTATCGTGGTATTCTCATGATAAATCTATATTTCATTTGTTGTAGTTTGAGTATATGTATCGATGATTGGTGTGAGCAGTCGTTCACATGTTTTTGTTCCTTACTAAGCTTTATAGCTTAGCACGAGTGTTTTATCCATGTAGGTTGCCATAAAAGATTGTATTCATCAGGGTTATATCTGCAGCGGGATGGCCAACACGAGAGAGAACCACAAGTATAACTAATGATGTTGAATTGTATTATGTTTATCCATGATGTTTTGTACCTATGTGTATTAGTTGTGAAGTTTGTAATGACCAAAGAAACTTATTTATGTGTAAAAGGCTATGCTTGGCCGTGCATTTCATGAAGAAAAACCATGCTTGAGAAGAATAAGAAGCATAAGCAGCTGTGCATGGAAGGAATATGGGAAATGTAATGGCTTTTTAATGGAATTACAAAGGCTGCACACAACTATGCAAGAGAGAAAGAGACACCACGCATGGTCACATAGGGGAAGAAGGGACATCATATGTGGCTGTATAAGGAAGAAAAGGCATGCGCTACCAGTTAGGGGTAGAAGAAACATGTCTTGCAGCCGTGCACTAGGACTCGGCAAGCAATTGTTGAAAATCCATATAATGTAGGTCAAGTGTTTAAACTCTAGATGTCAACCTAACCATTTACAGTGATGCTTATTATACCTTTAAATCTATTCAAAATCACCTATATTGCTAGATCTAACTTTTAATTTCATTAAAAAGGTCATGCATATAAGAAGAGAGGGAAGTTCTCGAACAAACTTATGTAAATAGTATAGTAAGCCTAATTCCCTTACCTATTATTGAAGATTTAACTCCTCCTTCTGATGGAATATGACATGATATGAATGTGATGATAGCACAACGGAAAAAACAAAAATTTTTTATCATACATGCCATACAATTCCATGACAAGAATCGAAACATGCAATTTTAGGGTTTTAAACTTACAACTTTAGATTTCTTTAAAACTTGATTTTGATGATGACCAGCAACCAAGAAGGATATGTCCACCTTAGATCTTCACCACAAATGCCAAGGAACAGCCTTTACGCCACTCCCTCTATTCTCACACACACACTTGCAAAGATGGCTTAAAATCTGATTGTGTATTCGGCAATGGGAATGATTTAAAGCCACAAGATCTGATCTTGTTCTTCCTTTAGGTTACTATTTCAGCCCAATAACACAAGAGAACAAGAAAGATTTCTTTCCCTTTGAATATTTCGGCCAAGAGAGAAAAATAGCAAAACAGCATACTCTTTTTTAATTTAATTCATTAATATATAACACTTAATTTAGGTCAAGTGTGAGTGCCGAAAATTAAGTGTTAATTTCAGCCTCCATCACTTCCTAATTAAGAGATATATCTTAATTTAAATTCTATTAGAATTTAAATTCAAATGGCATTAGTCATTTAATCAAAACAAAATTACTTATTTAAGGTGATAGTTGCCGAATTCTACTAGTATTTTAGTTTGAATTTTTGCTACTTTAATTCCCTCTCAAGTATTATATTTTGATTAAATACAAATTAGGATTTAATACTCAATTAACTTAATTATACATAGATAATTAATCAATTGAAATTAAACCTAGCACATGCCAACAAATTTCTCTCGTGACCAACTGTTAACAAATTTGCCTAAAACAGCAAGCTGTTTTAGGCAAAAAGACAGTTCAACATATTTGCCTAAAACAGCTAGCTAATTTGCCTAAAACAGCTAGCTGTTTTAGGCAAAATCGTGGCTTAACAGCTGTTTTAGGCAAAATCGCACCTTGACAGTTTTGCCTAAAATAGTTAGCTGTTTTAGGCAAAAAAACTGTTTTTACAGATTTGCCTAAAACAACTAGCTGTTTTAGGTAAAAATCTATTTACCCATTTTATGCATTAATTTGACTTTAAATAAATGTCCAAATTAATTCCCAATACACAATTTAAATATTTTAAGCCCAATGCTTTGTGTGCGATCCTATAGGTCCATTTAATGTTGGCAATGAATTAATAAATTAATTCAAAGGCTATATATAGTCTCTAGCAAGATATTATAGCATTCCAAATTAAATGAAAATGCATATGGCATTTAGTGACCTAATGCAATTTTGCATAGTCCCTTACCCATAAATATCAGAATTAATATAAGGCATAGAACTAGTCATCCTTATATATATTAATTCCTTTCTTGATATTCCAGTGACACTGAACTCTCAGATAAATAATGATTACTCATTATTTCATCTTGGTATGGCCATACACTTCTCAGTTCACTGATCAAGTGGCCGATGGTATTTTCTCTCTTAATGAGAGGGGTAATCCCTTCACTTCTCTCATGCTCTCTAACATGAATCAATGCATACCCAATCATACCCATACTTGTCACTCTGTTACGAGTACGTTAGGTGTATGTCAAAGTACACAGTAATTCATAAAGAGTTTCACAGAGATTTCAGGTCTAAGAACTCTGATACAAAACTTGTATATGAGAAACACTTATGACTTGTATCATGTAGTGTTCTCATGAGTGGATCTAATCCAGATACTGTGTTCTAAACATGTATCTATGATCTCTGATTGACACTCTTGTCCTTATGATTCGTAAGACAGAACTCAACTTATCAGAGAGAGCATACTAGTCTTAATTCATTTGTTATTCCCATAACAATGACTGACTAGGGATATTTAGAATGAAGTCTCATTTGTTTCAAGGTCTTACAACCATGTGCCTCACACATGATAACTTAAACTGAAACAACATTCTTGGATAGTTCTATCAATTGATATGCACAGGAATACAATAGATAAAACAAATGCCTCATTTATTAAATTAAATGCTTTATAACAATGTATTGGGGCTAGGGCTTACACTAACACCGTCAACCCTCTGATCCAACTCTTTTACTGATCTCTTTCTCTCCTTTTAGATGCTAACTCACAAACCTTAAGCTTTTTCAATCCTCAATCAGTATCCAGTGAAAGAGAACAAAGAGAAAGAAAGAGAGATATTCATCTCCCTTCTCTGCCCTATATCCTCTCTCCTCCTTCTTCAGGAATCTTTATAAGAGTGAGTATGGTAAATATCTCACCATGGAAATTCTAAAATTACCCTTATACATTTTAAATCCCTAATAACTTCCATTTTTCACACTTTAACCCAAAAACAAGTAATTTACTCTAATTAGATCCTTCATTTAATTTAGCTATACCCAGGTTACATATTTGCACACTACCAAAATACCACCCATACGACTTCACTTTAATACTGCAAATTAATCTAATTATGCCATATTAAACCATAATCTTTACTAATTTACCATAACCTGAATAGGTCTATGGTTGGAGCCTCATAAATCTCTCCCCCTTAAAAGAATTTCATTTACAAAATTCAAACTTGTAATCTTTATCTTGATTACTACAAATCTTGCAAACTTTGTTATAGCTATAAGCAACTATAAACATAAGTATTCTATATCAATAATAAAGTCATCCATCTATAACACTAGTACTTTTTTTTTAATTCTCCAAACACTCTTATGCTCATTATATTTTATATTAATTTTTCCTTTTAACTTGGCTAGAAATATGATGTAGTGCAATTCATATGAGATGATATGGGATGCTATGCAATGCGTCAATAATTTCATGTATGCAATTGAATAACAATACATAGGCTCATATACTGTACATGTTTTACCCCATCCCAATACCATGAAATATGTTCAAATGCCCATGCTGATTGGAAAAAATTCTGACAAATATATAGAGCATCTTAATAACCTCAACATCTTGCATTATCAGTAATGCCAAAATCAAGTTCTCTCTTTTTATCATATAAAATTTTCATCAAACATCATAATAAACAATCTAGATGTACTTATAATCTAACTTATGTTATACTTCAATCATAAAACATTAAGAAATTTAAGCACTTCCAATACTAGGAGGTGATAGATATTGGCAATTCCTTTAATATCACCTCACAATCTCTGAAAAAAAATCTTACTAGGGCTCTAATATATATCAATCATAGGTTAATCATCTATCATAATCATCAAAAATCTATATCCCAAAAATAATAACATAAAATATATTTATTTGCTCTAGGACAATTCGTTTAAACTTTCAACAACACATTGTTAATTTTTTATTGAACACCAAAGACTAAACCTGGGTGCTATGATACCACTAACTATGACACCCTAATCTACCAGGCATGCATGATCATCAATATCAACATAAACCAAGTAAAGATCAGGTAATAATAATAATAATAATAATAATAATACATGCCTTAATTACATGCCACAAAATAACTAAAATGAAACTTCGAATCGAGAAGGCATAACATAACTGGCCTTCACAACATTAAAAAGATCTAAAGGACAACTACTACTTGCTAGATCTTCTCTTTAAAGTCGGCTGAGCTACTACAACTATCAATCCAAAGTGAAGCTTATCCTGAAACCTATATGGATAACCAAACTCATGCTAAGCTATAAATCTTAGTAGGAAAACAGAACTTTATAGAAAACTCTTAATAAATATCATCAAATTAGTATAACCTTCACAATTAAGGAAAAAATATGATCCTACAATATTAATTTTTTTCAATGAACATTATAAAAGAGTTTCTAACCTTAACAACAAGTACTATTTTTACAATGACCGAAAACTTTGCATGAACTCATCTAGTTCCTAAGACTTTTTAATTCACTTTTATTATCAAATCTCATACTTGATAAACTAGGATATATTCTACCTCAATTCCTTTTTACTCATGATTTCAGACATCACGATTATTGGTAGCACAACCTTCAATCATATGCATCTAATAATGTTGGTTACATAAAATATGCATTCAAGGTTTAATCAAAATATAGAGGAGTGCATATGTCATTTAACACCTATAAGAGATACCTTTAGGCATAATTACTTCACATATATCATGAAATCTTAAATATAGAATACATTTATAATTCATAATCCTGTTCAAAATTATGTACTCCTTAATGCTATCTTAGAATGGCAACTAAGTATCATACAACATCATGCTACGTCACACACGGTCCTTGGGCTTATGTCAAAGTTATCAATATACACATATCAGTGTAAATATTTATATATATAACTAACATATTTGCATGTAATTACAAAGAATAATCCTCACATATCATGATTGCCTAACAATTCCCAAATATCATACGCATACATTTCAATAACTTTCAAAGTAAATGGAACTCACCCGGAAACCTTAATCCCTCACAGTTGATGTGAGATATAAACATTATATAATACTGAACATAGAATTTCATTTTATTGAAATAATTTATAGCCAAAAGGAATTTAAAATAAAATAATGTAATAAATAATTCATCGTGCTTACATTATATAAGTGAAGAAATCTATATATCTATTTCTTTATTATGAGCACTTTCTTAATCTTTAATCTTTAATACCCTGCCTAAGTCCTAGTTTAAAGTGCGGATAATAGGAGCAATGGATACCCAAATATATCAAATAATGGATATCCAAAGATATCAAATGATGGACTAAAAGGGCCGAGCTATGGTTCCATTAAAAGAATGAATAATGGACCCAAACGGGTAGTTGCGAATGTATCCCTATAGACATGCCTACCTAATCCACAGCTGAACTAAGATCTGCAGGCTTTACCATTTTTAAGAACATCTTTGATTCTTCATATTTTTCTATATTCATTACAATATTTACTTAAAGACACAATTCAAAATAAGAATGCATAATATTCTTATCATAGATAAGTAATGAGGTTTAAGCCCAGTACACATAGATGACGATCATAGGATAACATAGTTGCATCTGATGGACTATGACATGGTATGATAATCATGATAGCACAGCGGAAAAACAAAAATTTTATCATACATACCATACATATTCAAAGATAGAATCGAAACATGCAATTTTAGGGTTATCGAACTTACAACTTTTGATGCCTTTTAAAACTTTTATTCCGATGATGACCAGCAACAAAGATGGCTCTGTCCGCCTTAGATCTCGATCACCAATGCCAAGGAATAGCCTTTTGCGCCACTCCCTCTATTCTTACACACACAATTACACCGTCGGCTTAAAAACGAGATTGCTATATCTCTTTTTCGGTATTGTGTAATGGTTATAGTTTGAAGCTACAAAACTTGATTTTGTACTTCTTTAGATTGCTATTACTACTCAATAACACAAGAGAATGAGGAACAATCCTTTCTCCTTGTGAAAAATTGAACAAAAGAATTAAGAGAGAGAGAGTCACTATTCACGAGTTACTATTCATGCCACAAAAAATTAGGTTTAGGGTTTTATTTCTTTTAATATATATGCTTATCCTTTGGAAAGTCATTAATCTGAATTCAACTATCCTAAGATAATTAATTCAAACTCTATCACTTCCTAAAGATAAGTAATATATTTTGAATTAAACTCCTTTGAATTTAAATTCAAATTTGAAATAAAACATAAGACATTTAAATAAATGAAATCACTTAATTTAAATATATAGCATGTGCCGAAATTCCTTGATTTCCCTCTTGGAATTTCGGCCACATCATTAAATATATAAGTGATTTAATTTAATTTAAATTCCTTTAGGCTTTAATATTCAATTAACTTAATTAACACAAGATAATTAATTAATTGAAATTAAACCTTATGGGCTGAATTTCTCTCTCTCATGGACCAAAGCCCAATAGCAATATTATAACCCATTACATACATTAATTTGACTTTAATTAAAAGCCCAAATTAATGTCCAATAATTAATTTAAATATTTTAAGCCCAATGCTTTGTGTGCTATCCTATAGGTCCATTTAATGTTGGTAATGAATTAATAAATTAATTCAAAGGCTATATATATTCTCTAGCAAGATATTATAGCATTCCAAATTAAATGAAAATGCATATGGCATTTGGTGACCTAATGCAATTTCGCATAGTCCCTTACCCATAAATATCAGAATTAATATAAGGCATGAAACTAGTCATCCTTATATACATTAATTCATTTCTTGATATTCCAATGACACTGAATTCTCAGATAAATAATGATTACTCATTATTTCATCTCGGTATGGCCATACACTTCTCAGTTCACTGATCAAGTGGCCGGTGATATTTTTCTCTCTTATCGAGAGGGGTAATCCCTTCACTTCTCTCATGCTCTCTAACATGAATCAGTGCATACCCAATCATACCCGTACTTGTCACTCTGTTACGAGCACGTTAGGTGTATGTCAAAGTACACAGTAATCCATAAGGAGTTTCATAGAGATTTTAGGTCTAAGAACTCCGATACAAAACTTGCATATGAGAAACACTTATGACTTGTACCATGTAGTGTTCTCATGAGCGGATCGAATCCAGATACCATGTTCTTTAACATATATCTATGATCTCTGATTGACACTCTTGTCCTAATGATCCGTAAGACAGAACTCATAAGATCAGAGAGAGCATACTAGTCTTAATTCATTTGTTATTCCCATAACAATGACTGACTAGGGATATTTAGAATGATGTCTCATTTGTTTCAAGGTCTTACAATCCATGTGCCTCACACATGATAACTTAAACCGAAACAACACTCTTGGATAGTTTTATCAATTGATATGCACAGGAATACAAAGGATAAAACAAATGCCTCATTTTATTAATTTCAAGTGTTTCGTTACAATGTATTGGGGCTAGGGCTTACACTAACAATCTCCCACTAGCACTAGTCCCAATTGGGCATAGCCCTAAGACCGAATGCTCTCAAATGAGCTTCGTGCAGATTTGGACGTAACTGTTTCGTCAAAGGATCTGCTACATTGTCTTCACTTGATATCTTGCTAACCTTGACGTCCCCACGATCAATGATTTCTCTGATCAGGTGGTACCTTCTGAGTATGTGTTTGGATTTCTGGTGTGACCGGGGCTCCTTAGCCTGTACGATGGCCCCGTTATTGTCACAGAAAATTTCTAATGGATCTAGGATGCTTGGGACCACTCCTAATCCATTAATGAAATTTTTAATCCAAACAGCCTCTTTTGCAGCCTCACTTGCTGCAATATACTCAGATTCTATAGTTGAGTCGGCAACGGTTTCTTGCTTTGAGCTTCTCCAGCTGACAGCACCACCGTTCAAAACAAAAACAAACCCAGATTGCGATCTAGAATCCTGAGTGCTGGTCTGAAAAGCAGCATCGGCATAACCTTGTATGCGAGCTCTTCTTGACCACCATACACCAAGAAGTGATCCTTAGTCCTTCGCAGGTACTTAAGGATCCCTTTTACAGCAGACCAGTGCTTCTCACCAGGGTCTTGCTGAAACCTACTGGTTATACTCAGTGCATGAGCAACATCCAATCTAGTACATAACATAGCGTACATGATAGATCCAATAGCAGATGCATATGGGATTCTACTCATGTTGTCCCTTTCCTCTTTGGTTTTAGGGCACTGTTCTTTAGTCAAAGGAACTCCCAAAGCCAAAGGTATGTACCCTTTCTTTGAGTCTCCCATACTAAAACGCTTTAGTACTTTGTCTATGTACTTTTATTGACTTAGTCCCAAAAGCCGATTCGATCTATCTCTATAGATTCGAATACCAAGTATTGTCTCGGCTTCACCTAAGTCTTTCATTGAGAAACATTTTCCCAACCATTGCTTAACCTTTTGCAATGTTGGAATATCATTCCCAATGAGAAGGATGTCGTCCACATATAGGACCAGAAACACTACTATGCTCCTACTAACCTTCTTGTACACACAAGGCTCATCTTCGTTCTTGATGAAGTCAAATTCTTTGACTGCCTCATCAAAGCGAAGATTCCAACTTCGGGATGCTTGCTTTAATCCATAAATGGATTTTTGAAGCTTGCATACCTTCTTAGGATGCTTGGGGTTGACAAAACCTTCAGGCTGTGTCATATACACATCCTCAAGTAAATTTCCGTTAAGGAAAGTAGTTTTGACATCCATTTGCCATATCTCATAATCATGATATGCAGCTATGGCAAGCAAGATCCTAATGGACTTGAGCATGACTACAGGCGAAAAGGTCTCGTCATAGTCTATACCATGAGTTTGTCGAAAACCTTTTGCTACTAGTCTACCTTTGTAGGTCTTATCAGCTTTTAGTTTGAATAACCACTTGCATTCAATTACCTTAGCACCTTCTGGTGGATCAACCAAGGTCCAAACCTGGTTATCGTACATTGATTGCATCTCGGATTTCATGGCTTCAAGCCAATTATCCGAGTCTGGGCTTTCAATAGCTTCTCGATAGGTAGTAGGATCCTCATGATCTACTAACTCAATAGTGTCACTGTCAGTGATTAGAAATCCATATCTCTCAATCTCCTGACGTACCCTACCAGACCTTCTAGGTACTTGTGTAATGGGTTCTTGTTCCACAACTGGTTGTGAACTTGATCCCATTTCCAAACCATCCTCTATAGGAGCTTGTGGCACTTGAATTTCTCCAAGTTCTACTTTACTCCCACTGTCTTTCTTGAGAAGGAACTCCTTTTCCAAGAAAACAGCCTTGCGAGCAACAAATACTTTGTTCTCGGCTTGTGAGTAAAAGTAGTATCCCTTTGTTTCTTTGGGATAGCCCACAAACAAGCAGACAGTCGATTTGGACTCTAGTTTGTCAGATGTTAATTTCTTAACATGTGCTTCACAGCCCCAAATCTTGAGAAAAGACATATTAGGTTCTTTCCCAGTCCATACCTCGTATGGTGTCTTCTCAACTGCTTTAGTTGGAGTACGGTTCAATAGAAACGCAGTAGTTTCTAATGCATAACCCCAAAAAGAGATAGGAAGATTAGCTTGACTCATCATAGATCGAACCATGTCCAACAGAGTTCGATTTCTTCTTTCGGACACACCATTCCATTGCGGTGTTCCAGGAGGAGTGAGCTGTGAAATAATACCACACTCTTTTAGATGATCATCAAACTCTTGGCTTAAGTATTCGCCACCTCGATCCGATCGAATGGCTTTTATACTTTTGCCAAGTTGGTTTTCTACTTCGTTCTTAAACTCCTTGAATTTCTCAAAAGTTTCAGACTTGTACTTCATTAGATAGACATAGCCATATCTACTGAAGTCATCTATGAAAGTCACGAAGTAGCTAAAACCACTTCTAGCTTGTGTACTTAATGGTCCACATACATCGGTATGTATTAGTTCCAATAAGCCATTAGTCCTTTCACCTTTCTTGTTAAAAGGACTCTTTGTCATTTTTCCATGCAAACATGGCTCGCATGTGTCATAAGACTCTAAGTCAAATGACCCAAGCACTCCAGTTTTGTGGAGTCTTGAAATGCGTTTTTCGTTTGCATGTCCTAAACGACAATGCCAAAAGTAAGTAGGGTTCAATTCGTTTGATTTAACCCTCTTTGTATTAATGTTGTATATCGACTCTTTGTTTTGTAAATCAAGGATATAAAGGCCATTTTGCAACATGGCATTGCCATAAGAAATGCCTTGGCGACGAATATGAGCATTGCCATTTTTAATAACAAAATCAAATTCATCATTATCCAAACATGAAACTGAAATAATGTTTCTGCTCATAGTAGGCACATAATAACAATTATTCAAAACAATACAAAGTTCGGAAGGTAAAGTGAGGTGATAGTCGCCTATCTCCATGGCAGCAACTCGTGCTCCATTCCCCACATGGAGGTCCACATCATTCTTCCCAAGTAACCGCCTATTTCTTAGCCCCTGCACATTTGAACAAATGTGAGAACCACAACCGGTATCCAATACCCAAGTGGTAGAAATAGAAAGGTTAATTTCAACAACAAAAATGCCAGAACTGGATGCCTTGGCTCCATTCTTCTTTTGTTCTTCCTTGAAGAGAGCGTAATTCTTCCTCCAATGCCCTATCTTGTTGCAATGGAAGCAAGTGCTCTCACTCTCTTTGAGTTTTGGCGCCTTAGGCTTGGATTGGGCCTGAGGTGCACTCCCACTTGACTTGGGTTTTGCCTTTCCCTTTCCCTTTCCCTTAGCGGGTCCCTTCTTAATTCCCTTTTGAACCATTAGAACGGGATTGGTCTTTCGAATGTTCTCTTCAGCATTCTTAAGCATTCCATGAAGCTCAGTGACTGACTTGTTCATTGCATGCATGTTATAATTCATCACAAATGGATCATAAGCAGCAGGCACTGATCCTAAGTTCAAGTCAGTGGCCAATTCCTTTGGCACTAGTACCTCAAGCTTCTCAAGAGTATCAAGATACCCTTTCATCTTGAGTACATGGGTACTAACAGGTGTACCCTCAGCCATCTTGCAAGAAATTAATGCCTTTGTTGTCACGAACCTCTCGTGATGAGCTTGCTCTTGGAACATCTCCTTGAGGTGCACCATGATCGCATAAGCCTCTTGGTCCATAAATTGCTTTTGCAATTCAGGCACCATAGTGGCCAGCATCAGATAGGTCACATCGTTGGAGTCGCTCTTCTTGGTCTCAAAAGTTTCCTTTTGAACCGCAGAGGCGTTCCTTCCTGGTTCTTCAGGCAAGGGTGCATCCAAAACATATGACTTTTTCTCTTGCTTAAGAACTATTCTTAAGTTTCAAGACCAGTCTATGAAATTGGTGCCATTCAATTTGTCCTTTTCAACGACCGATCGCAATGAGAAATTGTTATTTGAAGATGCCATTTTCAATCTACAATAAAATTTAGCAAGATTAAATGAGGTCTTATTAATGATCCCACAAACCAAATTAATATCCCTTTAAATAATTTGCGTTAGTGATTTAATGTGGGCCAAGATCCACTTTTCACAACAACTTATTAGTCAAGCTGAGCTTGTACACCTAACAAGTTAAGTTACTTAGGTAGGAAAACTCCAACCATGTCTCGTACATGACTCTTGGATCAAATGGGCTAACATCTTAAGATGTTATAGCACAACCCATTTATTAGTTGCCTAGGTCCGGGCATCCCTTTCCATGATAAGTCCAACCTACATTCACAACCCATACCTCACAAAGATAATCGGGCGCATCTAGGACTCCTAGTCTACGTGACCGATGATCGATGCCTTGACATGTTTCGAATTAGGAAGGCAACTTTGTGACTTACTATTTTTAGGGATTCATTTTATTACGGCTTACATGGCATACGCTTTGTCATCCATACATAGCATGCATATATATATAATTGCATAAAGTAAAGCGTGACAAACATGGGCCCAAAAACTTACAACTAAGATTCTATACTATTACATAAGAATCTTCGAGTTGGGCTTCTCCACTCCGGTGGGCTTCGTCTTGATTTACAAAGTCTTCAAATAAATTCTATTCTAAGAAATAAATGAAACTTTTACAATAAAATATAATGGCACGCAGGCCATATTTAATTACAAAAATTCAGGGCCCATGAATGCACCATGCATATCCATTCATCACACCAAACAAGCAAATAAATATACATAGCATTCATGGATCAGACAAAGTCCAATTTTAATCAATTTAGCCAAGCCCATTAATGGAAATTGTGTACTTGAACCTTTAAGAGAAGACCCCGTGATGGGCCTGGGCTGAAGCCCAATGGACTAAATCCTCTTATTGAATAAGTTCTCTTAAAAGCCCAAAACACAAACTAGTTAGATTTGTGCCATAAATCAACTCTAGTATAATTTCCAATTTTGCCATTTTTAATTTTATGTCATACAGCCCATAAACATTAAAAATACATATAATATGTGCTAACATGAATTAAAAATAAAATCATGAAGAACACATATAATAGAACACGGCATTCATGCAAAAACAAACAAACAACAAAACTAGTTGTTTAATGCTTATTTAATGCCATGAAATGTACAAACATTTAAATCAATTTTATGAGTCATTTAATAATCTAAATAAGTCCATAAATATTGATTTAATATTCTGTACCATTTTAATCTAAATGTGTTTTTACCATTTTAATCAAAACAAAGCAAACAATGTTGATTAAACATGTAACAAACACAAACTAGTCATTGTTTTAAGTGATTTTAAAATTAATCAATTAAATTATCATGAACCAGAATTAAAACCAAATTTAAAAAAAATCCAGACCTGAAAATTAATCTTTAAATATCACTTACAAACATGCCAAAAACGTTTTTACATTTAATTTTGAAAACTAGTTGTTAAACTAGCAATTTACATGCCAACCAGCACCTAGTTTCATAATTAACATGTACCATCAGATATAAATAATTAAATCCGACAATTACCAGCCCTAATAACATCTTAGGACAGTATATTAACATGTCATATTAATTATAATACCTATCTAATCAATTAAAATCGTTTTTACACCAAAACAATGCAAAAAAACTCAAAACAGAAAATTTCAAATTTGCATGTTTTCAAAATAACGATTTTTAATTAATTTTTTCATGCATCTAAAGCACTAAAATAAGCATGTCTAGGCTCTGATACCACTGATGGAATATGACATGGTATGATAATCATGATAGCACAGCGTAAAAACAAAAATTTTATCATACATACCATACATATTCAAAGATAGAATCGAAACATGCAATTTTAGGGTTATCGAACTTACAACTTTTGATGCCTTTTAAAACTTTTATTCCGATGATGACCAGCAACAAAGATGGCTTTGTCTGCCTTAGATCTTGATCACCAATGCCAAGGAATAGCCTTTTGCGCCACTCCCTCTATTCTCACACACACAATTACACCGTCGGCTTAAAAACGAGATTGCTATATCTCTTTTTCGATATTGTGTAATGGTTATAGTTTGAAGCTACAAAACTTGATTCTGTACTTCTTTAGATTGCTATTACTGCTCAATAACACAAGAGAATGAGGAATAATCCTTTCTCCTTGTGAAAAATTGAACAAAAGAATTAAGAGAGAGAGAGTCACTATTCACGAGTTACTATTCATGCCACAAAAAAATTAGGTTTAGGGTTTTATTTCTTTTAATATATATGCTTATCCTTTGGCAAGTCATTAATCTGAATTCAACTATCCTAAGATAATTAATTCAAACTCTATCACTTCCTAAAGATAAGTAATATATTTTGAATTAAACTCCTTTGAATTTAAATTCAAATTTGAAATAAAACATAAGACATTTAAATAAATGAAATCACTTAATTTAAATATATAGCATGTGCCGAAATTCCTTGATTTCCCTCTTGGAATTTCGGCCACATCATTAAATATATAAGTGATTTAATTTAATTTAAATTCCTTTAGGCTTTAATATTCAATTAACTTAATTAACACAAGATAATTAATTAATTGAAATTAAACCTTATGGGCTGAATTTCTCTCTCTCATGGACCAAAGCCCAATAGCAATATTATAACCCATTACATACATTAATTTGACTTTATTTAAAAGTCCAAATTAATGTCCAATACTTAATTTAAATATTTTAAGCCCAATGCTTTGTGTGCGATCCTATAGGTCCATTTAATGTTGGCAATGAATTAATAAATTAATTCAAAGGCTATATATATTCTCTAGCAAGATATTATAGCATTCCAAATTAAATGAAAATGCATATGGCATTTAGTGACCTAATGCAATTTCGCATAGTCCCTTACCCATAAATATCAGAATTAATATAAGGCATGGAACTAGTCATCCTTATATACATTAATTCATTTCTTGATATTCCAATGACACTGAATTCTCAGATAAATAATGATTACTCATTATTTCATCTCGGTATGGCCATACACTTCTCAGTTCACTGATCAAGTGGCCGGTGATATTTTTCTCTCTTATCGAGAGGGGTAATCCCTTCACTTCTCTCATGCTCTCTAACATGAATCAGTGCATACCCAATCATACCCGTACTTGTCACTCTGTTACGAGCACGTTAGGTGTATGTCAAAGTACACAGTAATTCATAAAGAGTTTCATAGAGATTTCAGGTCTAAGAACTCCGATACAAAACTTGCATATGAGAAACACTTATGACTTGTACCATATAGTGTTCTCATGAGCGGATCGAATCCAAATACCATATTCTTTAACATGTATCTATGATCTCTGATTGACACTCTTGTCCTAATGATTCGTAAGACAGAACTCATAAGATCAGAGAGAGCATACTAGTCTTAATTCATTTGTTATTCCCATAACAATGACTGACTAGGGATATTTAGAATGATGTCTCATTTGTTTCAAGGTCTTACAATCCATGTACCTCACACATGATAACTTAAACCGAAACAACACTCTTGGATAGTTTTATCAATTGATATGCACATGAATATAAAGGATAAAACAAATGCCTCATTTTATTAATTTCAAGTGTTTCGTTACAATGTATTGGGGCTAGGGCTTGTACTAACAGCATCAACATTCATTCATACAAATTATAGTCATTACATGATCGTACAAACAATAATAAAGTGCAATCTCTCATTAATCTATCTCATCACAATTAATATTATGCATGATTCCAATAAGGCAATATATCAATGTAGTTCTTGTTGCTAAAAGTCATCAAAAGGTTATATACATGTATATATATATATATATATATATATGCAAATCATGGCAGTACATGATTTTGATTCTTATACTTGATCACATACTAAATCAGACTACTTATCATGGCATTGTTACATTAAGATAAAATATTGAAAGTATGTAGCTTGTTGATAGTTCTTAATGATGTACCTTGTTGATGTTTACCGTCAGTAACTTCCATACATAATAATTATTCACATCAATTATATAATCATTTTGAAAAACACTCGGGTATCTATGATCAATATAACAAATCGAATATGTTCTCTTCATCTTAAGGTAAACACTTGTTCTTATTTAACTCCTTACTTTACTTTTATAGCCTATTAGATCATGGATGACATGTTATAGACCTTAACGTTATCATATATGCATTAATCACCTTACTTAACTTTGCATCTTATAACATTTTGTACCAAGACAAGTTTATGTAAGATTAATCCCTTCCGTATGTCAGCACACTACTAGCGGGCATGCGTTAACAAAATAAGACATAGGACAAGAGCAAATAGTCAAGTATGTTCCTTTACATCATATCTATTCACTACATTCCATAAGTTCTTAAAGAATAACCAAACTTCTATGGTTTCATAACTAGACATAAAATGTAATATCCCATCTCCTTAACTTAGATAAGTGACATTTCAACTATCCTCGTATAAACACTAGGCCATATCATAGTATTTTCATGCCACTATAAAGATACAACAATGCATAGCAATTTGGGTAAAACCATTCACTTTGAAAGGTGAAAAACTTTATACCACACATTAAATAGCATATAATTTTTAGGTTATTTTATTACCTCTTACTCTTCTTTAGTTTTGTGCTCGATATGCACAAAAACACATTCTAACAAAACCATTCATATTAGCGTTGCTATATGCAAGTCCCAATAAAATAGCTTTCAGGTGAACCCCATACCTTAATTCAGTAGGTTTTATTACTCTGAAACTTCTGACTCTGTCTATATATGTTCATACATAAGGATTCTCCAATTAAGTGGCCATGCCATATGAAGCATATTGATGGCTTTAGGTGACTCATAATCTAATTCAATCTACTCCTTTTAATAATAACATCCATGTCATAAAAATTCAGATATTACAACATCTTAAGGCCACACCATTCTAACTATGTCTTTCTAACTTTAGCATTGGAATGACTTTACAAATCTATTAATCCCTCAACCATCATATAGCATACTATCCACTACTTATATATATATATATATATATATATATATATTCATCATCAATATTACTCATTGTTAGCCTAATTTTCCCCAATTATATAACTATTTTCATTACCATATAAGCTATACAATATTGTGTTCATGATCCATGAATAATCTAGAGTTTGGGTGAATTAGAACCAATGAAGAAAGAGTGTACATATAGCCGAGCACTATGACAGAAAAAGCCATGATTGGCGGTGAATTTCAAGAAGAAAAAGGCTGATTGGCCATGTATCACCAAGATTTAAAGGCCACTTGGCCATGCAAGGAGTGGACAAAAAGCATAAACGGCCATGCATGATAAGAACAAGGAGCATAAGCAGCCATACATGGAAGTAACAAGGGAGATGCGTGGCTGTCCAAGGGAATTACAAAGGTTATACATGGTTGTGCAAGAGAAAAAGAGACACCGCCTGAGGCCATGTAGGGAAAAAGAGACAACATGCATGATTGTATAGGAAAGAAATGGCATGTGCAGCCGCATAGGGTAAGAAGGGACATGTATAAGCAAAAATTAAAATTTTTAACCAATAGATCTGATCTTGCCATGAATTTACAATATAAATATTAATGAGAATAAGAAAAATCACCTTTAATTTTTGTTGAATAGTTGATTTTCCTTATCATCAGGTTGTCGCAAACCATAATGTCCAAAATAGAACATCTCCAATTAGTAATCAACACTGGAGAAGGATCAAATGAACCAAGATTGCTGGAGTTACAAGGCTTGATGAAATTTCTTGATGCTAGCAAGGAATGAGGGTGGCAGCTAGGGTTAGAGAAATGAGAGAGAATTTTCTTTTCTCTTAATGTTCACTTAACCCTAAATCCCCATAACTTGGATTTTTATAGCTAGTTTAAAAATCAAACTTCATAATGGGATTGCACTCTTTAAAATTGCTAGAGAAATATTAAATTGGCTTCTAAAATTATTAATAATTTATTTGATCTCAATTAAATCCAATTTAAATCCTTTTATAAAGGACTATGCATAAAACCCATAAACTAGGCCTTTTATACATACACTTGAATTTAATCACACAATTGAATTCCAAATCAATCCAAATTAAATATGTAGGGTCCATAACACTTATGAAATATATTTGATTTGTCTCGGTTCAAGAATTAGGCCTTTAAAGCCTTCTACATGATTTTGGTGTGTAACCCTTCCTCCTGAGGGCTTATGTGCTAAACCCAATTCTCTGGGCCTCTTTTATTTCTCCAATGGATCTACTAATTATTATATCAGCCTTATAACACTTATAGTCCAATAATAATTAATTATGAAATACAATATTTCAATTAAGTCCATTTTGCATAACATTTCTAAAAAGTTATGCGAATAATTCTACTTGATCATAATTAATTAAACTCTTTAATTAATTATTCTCTTATTCATTTGTCTTCTCCTATAATAATATCAAATATTATTATCCTTGTCAGTTTTTCATTTTATCCTTCACTCTATATGTGTGTGACCTATTGGTTTCCTATCCATATTGGCACTATAATATGTAATTATGACTTTTATTCAAAACTTATATGATTTAAACTTCTTTAAACCATTTTATCAATCCCTTATTGATATTTATGATACACTATTATACAAATCATGAGTAGCCTCTAGCTAGGCATCATGACTATCCAAATGTGAGGAAAGTCAAGTTGTTTGATTGTACCCTTTCGTAGAAACAGTTACTGTGCAATCCTTTCACCACTCTTATCTCAATTAGATTCCGAGTATGGATTTCTGTCAACTCATATAAATCTAATTATGTATATTCTATTAATTTAATATTATTCCCAAAATTTCCTTCATAAATTTCTATCCATCTTGGCATATTATTCTGGCCAGAGATTCTCTCATCGAGGCAATTATAGAATCATGAGAGATAACTTCCCTTAATAAATTTGGGATGGTGAATGTTTTATCGATTACTCAAATATCTTCAAATAGGCCATGATATACCTAACCTCTTTACTATGTTCACTCCTAAATGGAAGTAATCAGTTATGGAGTCAAAATATATCACTTACTACTAAAGATAACCTTGCTGATCTCAAGTCTAAGGATACTTGCACAACCGCTATGAAGAGATTCCTCACTAACATAGATTTAATATCCACGTGAGGATTCTCTTTGCAGGCCTCCAATAAACTTGTTCTCCTAACAACCATCCACATGTTAGCTTTGATTATCTCCCATAATCACAGTTATGAGAATCACTGCTTGAACCATTCAATAAGCATAACATGTGCTAGTCTATCTGAATTAACAATGTCCTATCTTGTTAATTCTATGACTAGGGATATTTAGATATTAACACATTTGCATGCAATAGACATCCCATATCATGAACACTTTCATGATTACCTTTGCACTGTTTATAATATATAGGATTTTATTTTTAATTTAAGATTTATAAACTCATGTATTTAAACATAGCATTAATAAATGAATGATGCCTTTTATTAAGAATATGAATTCATATGTATGAAATACATCCCTTTTACATGGCCTCTAGGGCATACTCTCTAACAGACCCTAGTAGGAATTATGTCTAATTAATTAATTTTAAGGGATAAATTAACGTTTATGTAAAGTCTTTGTCATTTTAGGTTAAAGTTTGTGGTGGGTAATGTGGTAATTTCATTAAATGTTAGTATGAGGGGGTTAATTGAAGGAATAAAATGTATATTAGGGGTAGCATTGTGATTTGAAAGTTAAATGGGTAAATCTTCTTAGAGAAAAATTATATAAGGAGTTAAGTGGTAATTTTGGATCTTCTAGAGACTTCCTCACATGGTGGGAGAATATGTATATACACATTTCTTTTCTCTTCTCTCTCTATCAAAGACTCCATTTCTTTCTCTCATTTGTCAGCTCTAGCATTTGGGTTCTTGGTAAGGGAATTTCTTTTTATTTTATCTTTTCCTCTACTGGTTAATGGAAGGTTTCATGAAAACAATGTGAGAAGTTAGTTTTGACTATTGATTGCGGAGGTGGAGACCAGCAAAGACAAGGGCAAAGTGATTTTTAAGGAGTGAAGGAATCTCAGGAAAAATGTATGGGGATGCTTGATTGATTACACATTTCATGTTTTTACATTTATCATTAGAGAACAATATATAGTAACTAACTCTACGAGACAACATTCTTCATGAACAACATATTTTGTTTATGATTTCTAATCACTATGAATCTCCTTTTAAGGAATGATTTAACTGAGTTATTTTGAAATTTTAAATAGAAATAAGAATGTTTGATGGTGTGATGAGTATTAGGGGAAACTATATACTGATATCTTGAAAAAGATAAGGAGAAAAAGTTTGGAATTGCAGCAAATTGGGATATTTGTTCTTCGTGGGTTGAACACTCGATTGAGTAAAGCACCACTCAACCGAATGGGTGATCACTCCACCATATGGGTGTTCACTTTATTGAATGGGTGGAGTTCACTCCACCAAGTGGGTGGTTAATCCACCGAGCACCTTTTCACTCCATCGAGTGATACTCCACTGTCATCCTCATGTCATCACCTAAGATCAAATGAGCACTCACCTATGGTTTTGCATACATTTTGACCACTATGGGTCTTCTTCGTAGTTATTCAAACAAGTAATGAATGAATAATAATTAAGTTAGTTTAATATAACCTTTAGAGTTTTATAAGTGCAATTTGTATCAATGTTTATGTTACAAGGCTTTGGCATATTACGGCATTTAAACCATCATGTTTAGTTTGAAGAAAGCTCAATTACTGGGTATATCATAAAAATGTAAAATTTGGTATTTGTATGATCTCGATAAACTTATGTTTACAAATATACATTACTTATGATTGAGATTAAAGCATATGACCGTATTAAAGTAATTACTTTGCTTAATTGCTCCATATTCTTATGGTAATATAAGAATCACACAATTGTTATGACATGAGCTTATAAATAATGAAATGTTGGTATGATTATATTATTGCTTAAGATCTTGCATTCATGTATGCAATAGTACAAAGGTTATAATATTTCTGAAAGGTGAAAGCAAGATAATGGAAATTCTTAACAAACATTATCAAGCTTGTAGTCTTAGTTTGGTTGTAGATTAGATAAGCATGCTTAGAGGAATATTGTTACAGATGCTATTGTCAACTCAATTTAGGTCTATTGTCTATTTCTTAATAGAACTATTGCTTGGCCCCGTTTGGGTTTATTGGTCGATATCTTTGGATATCTATTATTGATACCTTCAGGTTGATACCAAGTGGTATCTATTGCTCTCGTTATTCACCTTTTGAACTAGTACTTAGGTAGGCTACTAAAGTTTAAAAAAAGAGTTCCTTGTAATGAAATATATTGATTGTTTAACAAGTTGAATGTATTCACCATAAACGAGCTTGTTTTATTGATTTATCTTAAATTTCTTTTGTCTATGAAATTATTTTAACAATTTGCAATCATTATAATAATGCTTTCTTAATGTGATGCTTGTGCAAAAATTTTGATGACTACTATGAGTAGTAATCCATATTAATTTTGTTTCCCCACTAAGCTTTATAGCTTAACACAAGTTATTTTTTATTCATATAGGTTATAGTTGGATGTTGTTCAAGGACTTAGTTTAGCATTGGAAAGCCAACACAAGTCAATCAAAATTTTTTGTGTAGGATAAATTTTGGATAATTCATTTTGTCTAGTCCTATATTTTTTACAATTATGATCCGATGTAATTACATTAGAGGGCTATAAACTGAATTAAGTTCTCCTTTTGCATTTGTTTGTATATGTGTCTATGGATAATTGTGTTGTGATTTCCTTGAGTATGGTTTCCTTATATTAGAAGCCTTGTATCACCAAGCATGTTATGTATATTTCCTATAGTTGGTTGATTACCCTTATATGCATCCATATGGGTTTTACACAAGAACTATGAAATAACACACTTGTATTTCATTAAAGCTCAAATCTAAGTCATTACAAATAAAAGGATGAGGGTTTGAGTTTCTCTCAACAAAAGTAAAGAAAATTACTCACTAATCATATTAAAAACAACTGAAAAACTAAAATTCAAGATTACAATATACATAAGGCTATTGGCTTCCTTTGAAGTCTTATCAGAAAATCCAATTTGCAGCCTCTAAACCCAAGGTCTTATGCTCTTCAAAACTAAATTTTAAAACTAAAAAACTAACACTTTCTTTTTTTTGAATTCATACTTTTATTTATATTGGTCCTTTTGTTAGCTTAAAAGCCTCAAAGAGGAAGAAATTCTGCTATAATTTATCTTTGTGTTGTAGAAAAATAAAAAGCTTGATCATAATTTAAACATCTTACCTCGGTAGAGGGAAAATCCCTCAACTAGGGAGATTTCAATTTACTGTGACCTTTGGGTTGCCTCGATAGAGGGAAAAATCCTTTCATCGAGGAGAAGGCATCAGGGAGGAGAAGTCTTCTGGACTCTTGCTTTATCATACTTCCTTCGATAAAGGGAGAATTCCTTCCATCAAGGTGTGTATTGAAACCTGACTCTTTATATTCCACTCCATAGAGGGAAATTCTCTATTATAGATGAGAATATCATTGTACACCATGTTAACTTGATCTTCAAAAATCCTTTAAGCAAAAAAAATTCCTCATTTTGCATGAAAATATTTTATTTTCTTCAAATAAGTCCCTAAAATACATGGCAAAGTAATCTATCCCAATCTTAGAGTGCCAAATTTTACAAAATGAAAAAGAAAGGCTTTTAAAGCTATATGATAAATTAATGAGGGTAATAATAAAAATATATATGGCATGCATTAAGCATGTCTCATTAAGCTAAACATGGCTAACAATGGACAATTATGCAAACAAGGAAGGTAAATAAGCTTAATCATGGTTTTAACAAGAAATAATGTGCCTATATCACTTTCTAGCTTGTTTGAGTTGTTTTTATGTTTTGAAGGGTGATGAGGAATGTTTTAGTGTCCTAACATTACCTGTTCAAGTAACCCAATTTATTGGTTTTTCTTGTTGTTTCAAAAACTGGTCTTAGTGTTTTAAAAGTGGAAACTACCAAATATAATTCAAGTTAAATGCTAAAGTAACTAATATTCCTTCAAACAACATGCTTGCCTTAATGCTAAACAAAGATTCTAACCATTTCACATTCTAAGATAAAGTTTAACATGTTCAGTTTTAAAAAAAAATTAAAGTGAACTAGAATTAGACCAAACTAAGTAATAATTGAACTAATTATATCACTAGCATGACCTAACAATAAGAAACAAACTAACAAAATAAAAGCACTACTATTACTACTAAATCAAATTACAAAGTTACTTAAAGTTACAAACCAAGCAAAGAAAAAAAAATAGATAACTAAAAAAACAAACACAAACATAAAATAAAGACTTTCATGAATAAAAAAGAGTGTGAATTTCGCAAATTAAGCTTAAGTAAGCTCTACCCTACTCTCAAAATTTTGATGTTTATGGCAAAACTAAGCTCTAATTACAATGGTGGTGGTGGTTGTGGTAGTGGTGCTGGTGGAAAACGCTCCTAAAAGTTGGTGGTGAATGTCTCAAAGTACGTGGTAAGCTGCTCTAAGCTCTTTTACCAGTTATCAATTTGCTACGCTAGAATATCTAATCTAATCCCACATTCACCTGATTTGTGAAATTCATCAGTTAGGGTGAAGGATTTGCTTCAACTGCTAGTGTTGCTACTTCTTCCTCTTGATTTTTGCAAACAACAATCAATTGTAGGTAATCGTCCTTTTTGTCCAGTGTCAACATGGATGATCCTATAACACCTTCATATTTTCAGCATGGTAAAGTCTATATATTAGGGTTAGCCTAGTGGATCTTCTATGTCTAAGTGTTCTACCACTTTGGCCATAATGGTAGCGATCCATTCCAAGGAAATCGACTTAACTACATTCGTTTTCCATTGTAAATCCTTAATCTTTCCCCAAAGATGGAATGCTCCATTTAGCTTGATACCTTCAACAATCTATCTTAACATAAGCACCTCGTCTTGATACATAGTACCCGAGCCTTCAAGACAATTAAAAAATTTTATGGATAAGAACCTATGAAAAACCCTCAATGCATGGCCTAAAAAAGAGTGATTTTGGTCTTACTACAATTGTAGGGAACTGGGGTATGAGGATCTCAAATAACTACCCAATTCTAACTTGAAGTTTAATTTTACAAAACCTACATCCCCCTTACCTTGAATCCAAAGTGTTTTAAAAAATCAGGAAAAGACATGGTGTAGTTTCTTTGACGAAATTTTAAATGCAACATGCCATAATCATATTCATCCTTAAATTGGGAACTGAAGGATGTAAGGAAATCTCAAGCTAGGGATGGATATACCTCAAGCTACTTTTTAATATAGGTACCCCACCTAATGTTGTGAATTAATGTCATGATATCGATCTCAAGGTCACCTGCTGTAATGTCATGGTATGTTATAATCAAATATGTTGGACTCATATAGGTGATCAATTCAAAATACTTATATAACTTGACACGATCCTAATCCATATAAGGTGGAATATAAAATCCTAAAAAGCTTAAAGATCAACTATGTCTTGTTCTTTAGGTTCCACTACATAAGTTAAAAATAGCAAAAGTAAGTGTCTAGCATAAGTCAAAAATAACAAAAGTAAGTGTTTAACATTGAAAACTCAATAATTCATCTAAAAAGAACAATTCAAGTATAGTTCAAGTTCATCCATGCCAAATGCACAATATCAACTATTCATAAATTATAAATTAAGAGTGGAGAGAAAACAATGATATATGAGATTCATTAAACGTGATTTGAATAAAGAAAAATGAAGAAAAACATTGCATTTAGTCTCATAGGAACATTGATGTCATGTAAAATGTCTACCTTTTTATATGTGTTTTTCTCTTATTTATGTAGTTAAGTATGTAATATTATATGTATTTTTATGTGTTTATATCCAATTTATGTGTTTATGTTTGTTTTTAGGATAAAATTGGTGAAGTGTGAAGAAAATGAAGAAGATGGTGAAATTTAGAAGAAGGAGATCACGACTCGGCATTAGGATCGTAAGGGTGTTCACTAGTCAGATGATGTTCATGAGTCTTGAAGAAAAGCTGAAGATCATGACTCGTGAGGGTGTTCACGAGTCGGACAAGGCACTGTTTCCCAAACGGTGTATTTTCTGCACTTGAGTTTTCAACCATACATTATGTCTTTTCAGAGGCAATCTTTCGTGACCTATTAAGAGACATAACTCTAGAGAAAAAAGGGGAGAGGAGATTGGAGAAAAACTCTAGAGAGAAAAAAAATCAACAAATTATTTTACTATTTTCTTAAGAATATTTTTGTTGTTTTGGACAATTTCATTTTACTTAGTTTTAGAGGATGACAAAAGAGCAAAGCCAAAGGAATAAGAGATTTATCAGAAGGTCAAAATAGAAAGTAAACCCTGGGGAGTGATGTTTTCTTGTCTCTTATTTCATCTTTATTGTAATTTTATTTATGGCTAAGTTCTTTTGGTACATTATAACTAATTAATTTAAGTTGTTATTCATCTACTTATCTTTGTTTATTTTATTTATGTATGAAGTATGATTTAAGTTTGTTTAAGTGCTTTGATTTGCTTAGTATGCTTGATCACCATATTAAGTATGTTAGTCATTTAATTCACAATGAGAGTTGGAATTCTTTGATGGAAAGTTAAATGAATTTACTTAAAGCATTGAATTCACTTAGAGATAAGGAATTCACTTTAAGGGGTTAAAGAATTGGCATATAACTTCATAGTTTTTATTTATCTCTATAATGACATGAGAATGCTTATAGACTCTAAGTAAGAACATTCTTTATTGATAATGAGAATTGCTTTAAAGAATCTTGGCTAAATTCTCCATTCATATCATTCATACAATTGTTAATTAATTCAAAGATGAACTTGTTTTATTTGGTTATAATGTATGTCCATCCCATCTTTTAAGTGATCTATTATCCAAAATTAACTTAATATATTTTAAGTAGTTTAGTATTTACATTAATTGCATGATTTTAATTGAAATTGTTACCTATCTATTTACTTGTTGTTACATCAATATAAAATTTGCCCCGTTCCCTTTGGAACGATACCCTACTCATACTATACGCAGTCTAGTGAGACTAAGGGTTCAATTAAATCCCCATCAAACATTATTGAATACCTTGTGTGCATAAATAAGCTAAGCCAATGTGAAACTAATCTCAACCCAAAATTAAGCCACAAGTGAAATCAAGCTCCAATATCAAGCCACAAGCAAGCTAGATGTAAAAGGAGTGCAAGTGAAACAAGGATTAAGCTTAATTTAATACTATAATTGAAACCAAATTCAATAACGCTAACCCTAATTTAATTCAATAAAATAGAGAATACATGCGAATTAAGAAATTACATTAAGCAAAGTTCACTTGCTTGATTAGAGAAGAAAAATGAAAAAAGAATTAATCTTAAAACAAATGGGATAGAGAAAATTTTTAGGTTAGAAATGAAGTGAGGAAGGGTTGAGCTCGATGGAGGAGCCTTTATAAGCTAGGTCCGTCAATGGAGGGAATTCTCCCTCTACTAAGGTGGTAAACTCAAGATGGACATTTGAAGGGTCCCTTGGTGTAGGGAAAATCCCCTACCCCAATGAGACACCTTTTGTATTAAATGGGTAAAATGCCACTTTTCATTCTTGCTTGCCTCAATAGATGGAATTCTCCCTTTATCGAGGACATTTTCTTTTGTTAGAGGGAATAAGGTCCCTTAATAGAGGGAAAATCCCCTCTATTGAGGGGACCCTCTCAGGAACACCAATAAACACAATCTAAAATTTCATTTTTTTTTTGCATTTTAAGCTTAAAACTCCTTCATTTAATGTAATTCCTTTTTATTTTACCTAATTCCCACTCTTAATTTGCTTCTCAATGACTAATCAACCACATATAAAGTTCTTAAATAATTAAGCACAACTCACTCTAAAAACTCCCCTCCTCGTACATTTAACTAAATCTTAATCAAAATCATGCGTAGACTCTATGAAAACATAAATACCTATAAATTGCATATTAGAACCACTCTTAAATTAGAATATGAATAATTCTCCCTTTAATTCATGAAACACAAAACATAAGTAAAAGTTAAAAACACACCATAATAAAGAAAAAACACATTAAAGAAAATACAAATGAAAAGACATAAGGTTAGACATATAATTTTTAATTTATCAAATTCTTAACTTGACTTTGAGAATCACTTTAATTGTTATTTAAAGATCAAGGTTTTTTTAGCAACCTTGTAATAAGAAATATGATATGGTTTTAATCGATGACCATCATTTGGATTTTTTATGGTTACCACTCTGAGTGTATTACTTAAGATGACTTGATATGGTCTAAAACACCTAGGCTTGAGCTTACTTGAAAATAATCATAATTAACTATTATAGAGTAAGATCAATATCCCGATAGTAAATATCTTCGAATTGAGCTTTTTTTCATGCCAATGCTATATTTTTGCCTTGTATTAGGTAACATTATCATAAGACTAGTGTCAAAACTCCTCAAGCTCACTGAGCTGCAAACATTGCTTTTTACTTGTACTTCTCAAATCAAAGTTAAGCAATTTTGTAGCCTAACATGCCTTATGCTCTAGTTCAACCGGTAAATGGCATGCTTTCCCAAAAATAAACCTAAATGAAGATATGCTAATAGGAGTTTTCAATGAAGATACGCCATTGAGACAAGTCTTTTCTTGCATTATTCATTGTCATCGATAAGATTGATTTCAACCCCCTATTTGTCACTCCTTCTTGTCTATTTGCTTAGGGTGATATGGGATTGTAATTTTATGCCTAACACCAAACTTCCTAAGCAGGGATTTGAATTGATGGTTGACAAAATGCTTCTCTAGAAAAAAATAAAAAAATTTACCATTTTTCTATATGAGTATGGTCCAATCTAGATAGATGGTCAGCTATAAAGTTTTTAGCTCCATTTCTATACTTGAGTTCCATATAAAATTCTTGAATTAGCAAAACCCATCTAATTAGCCTCAAGTTAGAGTCTTTCTTTGCAAGGAAATGCCTCAAAGTCGTATGATTTGACCACATAGTGACATTGCTACCTAGGAGATATGGCCTAAATTTTTCAAATGATAATACTATTACCAATAACTCTTTCTCCATGGTGGTATAAGTAACTTATGCACAAGGGAAAGTGTAACTTGTACAATAGATGGTGTGAAAAGCTCTCTCCTTTTTTTAGCCCAAAACTGCTCCAACTACATAGTCATTAGCATTACACTTAATTTCAAATGGCAAGCTCTAGTCTGATGATGCTATAATAGGTGTTGTGATTAACTTTTTCTTTAACAAGTTAAAAGCCTATAAACATTCATCATCAAAGTTAAATGCAGCATCTTAAGAATAAATTGGATAACAGCTTAGCAATTTTAGAAAAATCCTTAATGAACCTAAGCTAAAAACCAACATGAGCAAAAAAACTTCTAATGCCTCAAACACTTGTTGGGGGAGGTAATTTATCAATCACATATATTTTTACTCTATCTATTTCAATTCCCTTCTAAAAAAATTTATGCCTTAGAACTATACCTTCCCTCACCATGAAATGACATATTTCATAATTGAGGATAAGGTTAATTTTTTAATACCTTTTCAAAACAAATGCAAGGTTAGATAAAACAAGTTTCAAAATTATGACCATAAAATGTAAAATCATCCATGAATTTTTCAACGAAATCATGAAAAATGGCCATGATTCATCTTTGAAAAGTTGCAGGGGTATTACACAAACCAAAAGGCATTCTTCTATGCATAAATGTGCCAAAAGGCATGTAAATGTGGTCTTTTCTTTGTTTTTTTGGGCTATAGGTATTTGCATGTACCCCCAATACATATCTATAAAATAGTAAAATGGCCATGATGCATCTTTGAAAAGTTGCAAGGGCATTACACAAATAAAAAAGGCATTCTTCTGTGCATAAATGTGCCATAAAGGCATGTAAATGCTGTATTTTCTTGGTTTTTTAAGGCTATAGGTATTTGCATGTGCCCCGAATACCTATCTATAAAATATTAAAATCTATTATATGCCAAACTCTCTTGCACTTAGTCAATAAAGGGTAAAGGGAACTTATCCTTCCCAATGGCATTATTTAATCACATATAATCTATACATACTCACCATCCCATCACTGTGCATAGAGGCCAGTTCATTATTCTCATTAATCACTATAGTCATTCCCCTCTTCTTACGCATATATTGGACTCGATAACCCTACTACTATTAGAAATAGGATAGATAATACCTATATCAAACAACTTAAGTATCTCCATTTTCATAACCTCATACATTGTTGGGTTGAGTCTCCTTTATAATTATACCACTAGTTTGAAAACACTCTTAATAAGGATCTAGTATGTATAATAGCTAAGGTTTATTCCATTTCGATCAATTGTCTACCAACCAATGGCTCCTTTATGCTTTTTTTAACATCACCATAAGAATTTTCTCTTCAAAACTTGTCAAAAGAGAAGAGATAATTATTAATTTTGTATTTTCTTCTAAAAACACATATTTTAAATGTGAAAAAAAAAGTTTTAAGTTTAGAATTTTTTCTTCTTTAAGAGGATCTGAATTCTCCTCTTTAGTGCCTTCCTCATCATAATCATTCCCTATACCCTTTGGCCTCTTCACAAACTTATCCATTAATTATAGCGTCATTGAGGTTTCCTTGATATCACATAAAATTAATTTTCTATAAATAGAATAAGGCAACAAATTTATACTAACACCCGAATTGCATAAGCAATGCTCTACAAAATTCCCTTCTAATTCACATGGCAATGTAAAACTACCTAGATCTTTTAATTTTTAGGAATTTTGTTCATTAATATAACACAATAATTTTCAAACACTTACACTATACATATAACCTCTAGCTTTTTCCTGATTAAAATATAGTACTATCATAAATTTAGCATACTTAGGCATGTGCAATAAGACTTTAGCAAATGATAAATTTACATGAAACTTTTGAAATGTATCTAAAAATTGAGCTAACTATTCATTTTATTTTTCTTTCCTAGTTGAAGATTAATAAGGTAATTTAGACTCGTTAACATTAGAAATAAGCTTTTCCTTACCCTTACCTATTTTTTTACAATAGTAGGAGCTCATCATTAATTTTATGTTAAAAATTACTTACCTCCATTGTTGATTCCACCAGTTGTGAAAAATTCTTAAAAGTTTCAACCACTTTTACCTCTTTTCCACTTCTTAAAGTAATTACATTTGCTTCCTCCGTAGAGTTACTATCCACACTAGACAAAAATGTGCCATGAGTCCTATCAGAGAGAGAATTTACAAGTTGCCCAACTTAAGTCTCTAAATTTCTAATAAAGGCATCATCATTTCTCATACAAATATCTTGAGATTTCTATCTAGCATCTTAACTAGCCTTAAATGTGGATTGAGTAGTTATAAAGCTGGTAAATATCTCTTCTAAGCTAGTTTTCCTACTTGATGAGGCTAAAGCTTTGGTTAAAATCCTCGAGCTTGGTAAGGTTGGGCTTGATAGGTGGATGGATAGTGTCTTGGTACTTGTGTTTAGTGAAAAGCTGTGCTTTGATCGATAGGGGCCTTAGGTTGAGGGTTTGAAAAGATGGGGTGATTTCTCCACACTAGATTGTAAGAGTTACTATAAGGGTTTATAGCAATGACATCCTCAACTCTTGCAGCTATACCCTCTTTAATCTTAATTTTAGGTATCATTTGTGTTCCTTCATAGGTATCACTCCCTTAAGATAAAGCAGACACATTTTATACCATTAAGATACTTAGCTCCTTCTTCAATAACTCCATTTGAGCCCTAAGCATTGCCACTTCATCCATATTGTGCACTCTTTACTTCTTTTGTGTAGTCAGGGCAAGTCATGATGATTTCATCAATCAATATCATAAGCATAAAGTACTCATCCTTTTCGAAGCAAATGAAGAATTGGGCCAACTTGAGTCATAAAGGGCTTATGCAACTTTAGGCTTTAATTCTACAAGTCATGTTCTTCATTTAAAAGCCACATGACTTATTTAAAGTTGTATCTTAATGGGTTTAAGGGGCTATTTTATTTAGGTTTTAGTTAGGGCTTTTAATTTATTAAGTTTAGTTAGATTATTGAATAAGTGAGGATTATTTAAGTGGCCGACAAGCCACCTTTAATAAGGCCCATCATTTTTTTTTGTTTTAATTCTTTAAGTAAAAGAATAGGTTTTTTCGCCTTGTAAGGCCCAATAAAATTTGACCACACCTTATTTAAGGCATTTTTAGGGGTTCTTTTAGCTTCTAAGGGTGATCTATTACTTCTTAAAGAGCTTATTAGACTTGTTTAGGAAGTAAAGTGTCTTTAGAGTTTCCAAAGAGGTTATTTGGCTTGTTTAGGAAGTAAAGTGTTTATGGTTTTAGTATAAATAGCTTGTTATGAGCTGTAACAAAAAAAAAGAATGGAATCAAATTATAAACTTTTAAGAGTTTTCTTTTGGCTTAGCTAAAATTCTTTAGAGAGATAGTGAGATTGCTTACTTTCTTTTCTATTGCATCAAGAATTAAGATTACTTATCCATCATTTGATTGTGGCATTTTCTTATTCTTCTTATCTTGATTATTTGCATTTCCGTTCATGTGTTGTTTAGGGGTTCAATAGGTAGGGTGTTTGTCTTTTTTGCATTTTGAGATCAAAGTGTATGTTCATGGGGTTTCGAGTTCTTTAACCTTGGGGTTCCGCAGCATTTGGTATCAAAGCCAAAAGTAAGGTAAATTCCTATGTATCTTAGTGTTAGGCTTGTGTTTCTTTCTTTGATTTTCTTTATATGCATGCAGAAATTAATATTAGTAAGATTCTGATTTTTATGTTCTTTGTGTGTTTAAATTAACCTTGTTATTTACATACCTTTGTTGTTGATTCATTGAAAAATCTTTTTGTATCTGAATCATAGAAGTATTTTGTTTTGATTCTTAGAAAAAAAATGTTTTTCCACTGTTCATGTACTGTTCATCATTTTTGTTCATATACTATTCATCATTATTGTTCACATAATGTTCATAAAAAAAGAAAAAAAAAGAAAGAAGAGAGAAAAACATGAAAGAGATGAAAAATGAAAGAAGAAACAAATAAAGGACCAATTGAGCAAGGGTAGTTTATATAGCCTAAAGAAAATCCTAATCCTTTCGTAAATGGGAAAAACTAATTCTTTTTGCTTTAGGATTTGGAGGGGCAACATTTACACCTTTTCCAAACACATTTGGAAATTCTTTAAAAGGTAGGTAAATTAATCCTTATTGCTTTGGGTTTAGCCTTTCAAAAATCCTAGTCCATATCTAAATTGGAATTACAATCCTAATCCTAGTTAGACAAGGATTTATATTTGGTAAATATTTGTGCTATCCATTTATTATCCATTTGTGCCAATTATTTTTATCATTTACTATCCATTTTTGGAAACTTTTCAATCATTTATGTAACCATTTTTTGAAACTTTCCACTATTTATGCAACCATTTTTGGCAACTTTTCCATCATTTGTGTAACCATTTTTGGAAACTTTTCCACCATTTTTGCTATCATTTTTGGAAACTTTTTCCATCATTTTGCTATCACTTTGCCATCTTTTTGATATCATTTTACACATAACTTATTATAGTAATCAAGCTTGTTACATTGTTCGGCATAGTGAATAAATTGGTTGTAAATTGATTTGTTTTACATGTTTTATACTTTATTTAGTTTTAATTGAAATCTTGCTGATTTCCTTTTTTTGTTGGGTAGCATATTTAGGTTCTACATTTGGTTTACTTTGTTGAGAATCAAATTTATTCATTTTATCCATATTGTCATTTTCCTTGATTTTTGTTGCTTATTTCTTTGTTTTAAGCTAGTTTTTGTTCTATTTACATTGTTAGGGTATCATTGCTTGTCCAATACTCTAATTTGATTATCATCAAGTGGTACACCACTCTTATCCGTGTATCACCTCCATTGTGTCTAGAGTCTTCTTTTCTAGTTTTGAGCTATCTGTTGTTGTTAGTTTTCTTTCCTTATTTTTCTTAAACCTATTCAAGTTTCTAATTTGTGATTTATATTCTGAAGTGCAATTTTAAAATTGCAAGCTTGAGTTGAAAAGGCAAGAGACTGTGAGATCAAATGAGAATAAAAGCTAAGTTTTGAGAGATAAACACGAGTGCTTTGTGAGGATGTCTTATTACAAGTCAAAGTGATATTTAAAATAAGATGAAAGGAATGTGTTTAAGGAAGATATAAAGTTGTTAAGGCAAGACCTTAATAATGTGGAATGGTTGGCTAGATAATTTTTTGAACCACTTATTAGAATGGAGGAGAGCAAAGTGAAGAGAAAAAAGGAGGAAGTTATCAAAGAAGAAATAATTTGTGAACTTGAAATGGGTCATATATATATAGGCTTTGATAGTGATGTTAAAAAAGACCATGGAAAGGATGTTGATGATGAACTTGATGAGGAAAGAAAGATTTTGGGTGAAGTTGAAGATGTGGAGAACATGGTAAATGAGTTTGTTTTAAAGGTAGAAAAGGATAATAATGTTGTGCATAATGGGAAAAAAATTGAAAGTAAAGATTTCTTTGATTGTTTGAGTAAGAATCAAGAAGCTGGTTTAGTGGAGATAGAAGATTTGCATGTTACAATTTCTCCTCTACTGCATAAAGAGGATAAGGTGCACATAGGAAGTGACGAAGGTCAAAATCATATCACTGTATTAAATACTAACCATATTTTGCATAGTTCTTTTATTTATAACTAGCAGGATCATAGTGAGTTCTTTAATGAAGAAGCATTCATACTATTTCCACCAATGCCGAAGATAATTTATGAAGATGAATGTATTCCTCAAGTGTCAATTCCCAACTATTGTAAGACGAAGATTCGAGGATGAATCTTTTCTAAATAGGGAGGGAATGATACGAACATAGAGAGTGCAAGTCATGATGATTTCATCAATCAACATCACAATTATAAAGTACTAATCCTTCTGGAGGCAAATGAAGAATTGGGCCAACTTGAGTCATAAAGGGATTATGCAACTTCGGGTTTTAATTCTACAAGTCATGTGCTTTATTTAAAAGTCACATGACTCAATTAAAGTTGTATCTTAATGGGTTTAAAAGGTTTTTTTGTTTATTTTTTTAGTTAGGGCATTTAATTCATTAAGTTTAGTTAGATTATTGAATAAGTGAGGATTATTTAAGTGGCCTACATGCCACCTTCATTAAAGCCCACCATTTTGGTTTTTTATTAATTCTTTAAGTAAGAGAATGGGCTTGTTTTATCTTGTAAAGCCCAATGAAATTTGGTCACACCTTATTTAAGGCTTTTTAGGGTTGTTTTAGCTTCTATGTGTGATCTATTACTTCATAAAGAAGTTATTATACTTGTTTAGGAAGTACAGTATCTTTAGAGTTCCTAAAGAGGTTATTTGGCTTGTTTAAGAAGTAAAGTTTTTAGCATTTTAGTATAAATAGCTTGTTATGAGTTGTAACAAAAAAAAAGATTGGAATCGAATTATAAACTTTTGAGAGTTTTCTCTTAGCTTAGCCGAAATTATTTAGAGAGATTGTGAGATTGCTTGCTTTCTTTTCTATTGCATCAAGAATTAGGATTACTTATCAATCATTTGATTGTGGCATTTTCTTATTCTTCATATCCCAATTATTTGTGTTTCCATTCACGTGTTGTTTGGGGGTTCAATAGGGAGGGTATTTGTCTTCTTTGTATTTTGAGATCAAAGTACATGTTCAAGAGGTTTCGGTTTCTTTAATCTTGTGGTTTCACTTGCCTATTGAGCTTCATTTGTGGCCATCTCATTAAGGAGTAGGAAAGCTTCCTTCGATATCTTATTCATAAAACTTCCACCTAAAGTTACTTTTAGGAGAGACCTGAAAGCTTGATTCATATCTATATAAAAAGTAAACATCAATTGATGCATAGCAATTTCATGGTATGGATAACTTTTTAAATGTCTCCTAAACCTTTCTTAATCCCTATGAAATGGTTCTTTATAAAGCTACTAAAAATTGTAAATATTATTCATAATAGTGGCTAGTTTTGTGTGTGTTAAGAAACAAACAAGGAACTTCTCCTACATTTGCTCCTTTAATCTTATTGATTGGCTTATTAGCATTTGCAACCAATCCCTTGCCTTACTAATGAGAGTAAATAGAAAAAATTTAAGCTTTAGCATCCATATATACATTTTGAATTTTTACCATATCACTAATCTCAAAAAAATAATCCAAATGTTGAGCTAGATCTTCAATCTTCGATCTTGAGAATTGAATCTTTTGGACCGTAGCAATAATGGTAAGTTTTAGCTTAAAATGATGATTGTGTGGTAGCATGATGGTTATGTTCTCCTTGTTTCACCTAGGAGTGGTATATTCTTGAATGGTTCTAGGCCTTATCCCATTACCTCAGGGCTAATTTTGGTTAACTTGCCCTCCTAGCAAAGGTGGTGGATCATTAAGGAGAGGATCTTCCCCATGGTTTATCTAGTGGGTTCAAATTCATATTGAGTCTTTGTAATCTCCTGATCCTATGGAATGACCTCTTAATTTTAAGTTTAAGAGGTAATATTAGGTCACCTCTTACCATAAACTATTGACACTTATAATGAATAAAAGAGAAAAGTGAATAAAAAAATAAATAATATAAAGAAAAGAAAAAGAACACACAAAATTCACTTTAAAACCTAATACAAATGCCAATCCCTAACAATGGTGCCAAAAACTTGATCAATGTCTAGCAAATATACTTAATCAGCTAGTAATATAGGGTAATAAGATTAAGACCCTGAAATATCGTACCCTAGGGATTGATTAGAATTGTGTATTCTAGATTTATAAGTGAGTGACATGTGGAAGATATCCCAATATTATTTTGAATATGAATCAATTAAGCAAAACTAATTAGTAACTAAACAATGAAATTATACTATAAATAACAAAACTAAGAACAAGATATGATTAAAAAGGATAAAAAAATTTCAATCAAAAAAACACTATTGGTAAAGGAACTATCCACCTCAACTCCTACCACAATAACTTGATTAAAAGTAATACAAGTTATTATGGAAAAACTAGTGAAAAGCCAGATATCTTGTTTAGAATATAATTCTAAGCATCAAATTCTCGTATGAACAACAGTTAGCACTTAATTTACATAACGGGTTTATAAATTCCTAAACCTTAATTTAAACTTTTTTAGGAGATCTAACTCAAGACTATTCTTAATTCAACTTTCTTAGACTTTTATCCTTAGATTAACACAATATTATCTCAATTTTTAATACACAAATGTGCATTAACATAAGCAAATTAAACCAAGAACATGCAAATCACAAATTTTGCATGAAATTGATAACTAACCATTTATTAAACACATTTACTATCAACTCAATCAAAACTCAAGATAAGAATTAGCTCAAAAACTAAGAAATTACACACCTACATTGCATTAAACCTCAAATCAAAGTCATTACAGATAAAAGTATGATGGTTTAAATTTCCCTCAGCAAAAGTAAAGAAAACTACTCACTGATCACATTAAAAACAACTAAAATCTAAAATTATAGATTTATTTACACATATGGTTGTTGGCTTCCCTTAAAGTCTTCTTAGAACATCTAATTTGCAACCTCTGAACCCTAAGTCTTGTGCTCTTCAAAACTAGGTTTTAAAGCTGAAAAACTAACTCTCTTTTCTTCAAAATTCATACTCTCCTTTATATTTGTATTTTTGTCTTCTTAAAATCCTTAAATAGAAAAAATTATATCACAATTTAACTTCTTTGTGATGGGTGCTGGAGCTACCACTCACTTATGGGTTCATTTTTAGAGGCCCTTTTTTAAGGCTTTAAACCGAAGGAGGCTTACTTTTAATCATAAACTGGCTACTTTGTAATAAAAAAATAAAACCCAAATTATTGCCAACGGTCAACCTATAAAGGCATCTACTAATAGGATCAAAGATGTAGGTGTCATGGAGTCACCACCTAACAAAATATTGGGAAATGATTTTTTACCTCATTTTAATGCCTAAATAGAGATTGGTGTTTGGGAAATCCTTTTTATTAAGCAATTTTGTTAAGTGTTGATTTATTATTGGGTTTTAAAATTAATCCCTTCTCCTTTCTCACATAATATAAGTGATAGATTTTATACATCCCAATCAAACAAAAAGTAGTAAATAAATACTCAAAAATAAAATCCTATTTAAAATTATTACAAAAGAAAATCATCCCACAGCAAAGCAAAAATTAATACACATATCTAAATCTGGATATTGATTAAGTTTTGAGAGCACTAGCTCCCTCATGTATGTTTACAAAAATCATAAGTTTACTTTGTGATGAATTCTTGGTCTATGTTTTGGAAAGAAACCCAATTAATTTAAGTAGAAAAAATTTTGATGACATGTTTACTAACTATTACATCCCAAAAAATAATACATCCAAAATAAAATTATAATAACTAATTAAAAAAAATAAAACCATAATAAATAAATTGAATGAGATAAGCCAACTAAGGTGACCAGAGAGTTAAAAAGGTGACCAATTCAAAAGCATGACTTCCTATGATAAAACCTCAATTTCTCCAAAAGCCACAAAGGTGACCAGAGAGTTAAAAAGGTGACCAATTCAACATCAAATTATGCCTCTATCATGCCTAGCCATCTAGAAACACATCATATCTCACTTAAATATATATATTAGATAATTATAATAATTAAATCGTATCAACATGCCATAGAGAATTAAGTTATCATGCCATTTGGATTCTAGAAAGAGAAATATAAAGAAAAGAGTGTAAAATGTAAGGACCTAATTTTAGCCCTAATAAAATTATTGTTAGTTAATGAGGATTTCCATTAATTAAGGCGAAATTGGATTATTTTGCAATTATCGAGCTTATGTCCCACTAGGGGTATTTTAGTAATTTCATCATGTGGGTAAATGAGTAGAGTTGAATTATAATTAAAGGAAAAGATATAATTGAAGTAAGTCATAAGTTTTGGGGTTAAATTGAAATATTAGGGGTTTAATTATGCTTAGGGGCATTATAGGTATTTTTTTAGGGAGATATATACCCCACTCACCTATTTAGGGTTCCTAGGAACAGAGGAGATTGGCATAAGAAAGTCTCTCTCTCTCTCTCTCTCTCTCTTCTCTCTTCTCTCAGTGACTAGTTGAAGAAGATGATAGATTAGGGTTTTTAGAGCAAACAACTTTAAGAAGAAAGAAAGAGATAGATAAGTGGATTTTGAAGGAGATGAAGCTTGAATATCAGGTACGAGAATTATTTATAAGCTATTACTTTATATGTTTTCCTTCTTTTATTGTATGAATTTTCTTAGCTGAGATTAAGGGTTCAATCGAGTAAATTTGATGAGTTAACAATATTTTAAAGCTTTAATGTTCACTACTATAAACATTAGGGTTAGATCTGAGAAATAAAACACTTGATCTATATAATCTGAAAATTTGTGAAACTTGGCTGCCGCTTTTTGTTCCTTGGATGCACGACCACTCGTGCTTTTATTTCCCTGGATACACGACCACTCATGCTTTTTGTTCCTTAGAGGCACAACCACTCATATTTGTATTTCCTTGGATACATAGCCACTCATGCATTTATTTCCTTAGATGGATGGCTAATCATGCTTTTATTTCTTTGGATGAATGGCCACTTATGCTTTTTGTTCCTTGGATGCATGGCCACTTAAGTTTTTTGTTCCTTGGATGCACAACCACTTATGATTTTCTTCCTCATTTTCACGGCCAAACAAGGCTTTTCTTCTCTGCTTTGCACAGCCAAGTGGCTTGTTGTTCTTTGCCTTGCATGGCCAAGTAAGGCCTATGGTTATTGATGCATAGCTAAGCATGTTTTTCTTCCCTCCACTGCATGGCCATACGTACTCTTTTCACTCATTTAAGTATACACTCACTCCAATAATAAGCCATATTTTTGGATGTTGAACACGATGCTATATGGTCCATAAGATTATTAAGAGAGTAAGAATTGAGGTGAAGTGACTGATGATAAATGGTTATTAAGTGAAGGTTGTTATGTTACTTGATTACAAATGAAGTAATAGATTATAAAAGTCCCTCTTTCTAATGCTAAATTCTATAACGGTATGGTTTAGAAAGGCATGAATAGGAGATGAAGTATTATAGAAATTGAAATGACATCAATGTTGCTATAAGGAGAAGAAGATTGAATTGAGCTGTGAGTTACCCAAAGTCACTTGTAAAGTGAATAAAGCACGATCACCTAATTGGAGAGACCTATATATATATATATATAGTGGAGTGAAAAGCTTTAGAACAATAAACCTATAAGGTTATGATATAGAAACAAATTGAATTTTTAATTAGAGGGACTTGCGCATGGCAATACTAATTTGAGTTATGTTGTTAAAATGTATTTTAAGGCCTAATGAGCATAAAACTAAGGAGAGTATGAGACAATAGAGTAACATAAATGTTATGCTATTTAAAGTGTCCTATAAAGTTAGTATAAGGTATGTAATAGGTTAAGGAATGGTTCTATCCAAAATACTATGGTATAACCTAGTGATAATAAGATTATAGTCGCAAGGTTACATGTCTAAGTTAAAAGATGTGGGATAGCACACTTTATACTTAATTATTAAACCATAGAAGCTTGATTGCACTCAAGTTCCCAAGAAGAATTAATGATTTGTGTTAATGTATAACAACCTACTCACTTGTTTGCTCATTCCTATAATATAGTATGATTAGCACATGCATGTTAGTAGTGTACTAATGACTAAGATGAAACTATCCCACATGACTTACCTGAGTATAAAATGCAAGTAAGATGATTGAAGTATATATGATTATCTTAAGGTATATAACTTATTATCTATAATCTGATAGAACATTAAAGCGAATCAAGGGATTAAATATGAACAAGTGTTGATTTTAAACTATAAGACAACCTACACATATTACTACTATATGGATCATAAATGGATGAATATTGTTTAAAGTAATTATGTTTTGATGTAAGCTATGCTGATGTGTGAAAGTTGCTCACGGCAAATAGCAACAAGGTACATCATTGAGAATTATCAATGAGTTATATAAGCCAATGTTTTGCAATTGATTCAATCATGCTATGATGAGTAATGTGACTCATTATGAGAACAGATATAAGTACCCAAAGAGCACGTATTGCTATGATTCAAGTTGCCTTCCTATAAAAACACACACATATATATGGACATGCATATAATATTATGAAGACTTTTAATTGCAAAAACCACACTTTCATAATCACCTCATTGGCTTCATGCATAATTCTAAGTACGATAAGATGGATCAATAAAAGTAATACTTTACTGTGTTTGCATTATCATGTAAACTACTATGATATGTATGAATCTGGTTGATGCAACTATGTGATTACATGACCTACATCCATATGTAATGGAGCCTAAAGCTCAACATTGATGTAAGATAAAAATGATATGCATTCTTAATGAATTGTGGCTTTAAGCCAAATGATCTACTAAGTAAATAAAAATAGGTTAAATCAAAGATTTTCTTAAAGCGGTTAAGCTTGCAGGTCTTAGTTCAACTATGGATTAGATTGGCATTCCTAGAGAGATATTGTTGTAGCTGCCATAGTTAACCCCATTTGGGTATTATTCCTTAATGGAACCTTTGCTCGACCTTGTCATTATCTATTATTTGTTCCGTACTAGGGCAATTGTTCGGCCCCATTTGGGTCTTTTGTTTTATATCTTTGGATATCCATTGTTTGATACCTTCGAGTATCTATTACTCCTATCATCCACCTTTTGAACTAATACTTAGACAGGTTATTAAAGATGATAAAATGTATATATGATAAATTAAAACATGCATTAATTGCTTCACTTATGAAAGGTAAGCACGATGAATGGCCTATTGTGTTGGTTGTCTTAAATTCCCTTTTGGCTATAAAATTGTCTCTATGAAATTAAATCCTATGTTCATTATGATATGATTTTGATATCTCACATCAATTATAAGGAAGGTTCTCGTATGAGTGTCGGTGTGAGTTAGTTCCACTAGTGGGTTCCACGGTGAATAGTGGGGCCACTTGAGCCATAAATTTACAATATTATATTAAAAGTTTTATGAACTATAGTATACATAATGATCTTCATTTATGTGGAAGTCATTATATGGTTACATGTGGTATGGAGACTTTATTGGTTAATCATGATGTGTCATACTTGTTTTTTTAAATTACATACAAATCTGTTAGTATATATGCAAACATTTACACATGTATGTGCATAGGTATAATTTTAACATAAACCAAAGTCCAATGCATGGGATGAAATGATGTAGTATGATGTTTAGTTAGCTATGCAAAGATAGCCCTAAGGCAATACATGATTATGAACCTGTAATGAGAATTGAATGATATATATATATATAAGTGTGAAGTAAGCACTAATAATGGTGAATTATATGATGTTTTTAGTATGTTTTTATGTGTTTGATTGAGTTAATTTTGTGTTAATTAGGTTTAATTTGTTAGTTTTGTGTTTTTGGAGTTAATTATAAATTTTGGTGTTGTTTTCAGGGTTATTTTGCAAGAAAAAGGACTTAATTGTAAAAAAGGCAAAGTCTTGGGCCAAAAGCGTAAAATTGAAGAAATTGCGCAATAAAACGAGCTTCAGTCCAGAGCATTGAGACGTGGCCACGTGAAAACATTGAAGTATATTACACGTGACCACGTGAAGAGGTTAATTATGAGAGAATGTGGCTATGTGAAAAGGAAATGAAGAAGAGTAAGTGGCCACGTGAAGAATTAAGTGAAGAAGGAAGCAAGACACATGACCACGTGTGACCCAAGGCAAAACTAACACGTGGCCACGTGTGAGGAAGGACAACATCTACATGTGACCACGTGTAGGAAGGCACAAGTTGATGCGTGGCCACGTGCTTTGATTCTCCAATTGCGCGAAGGATTTCCCGAGCTTCCTGTTTTGAGCAGACTTCCTTTCCTATTCTGATTCTGCAATTTTGGAAGAAATCTACCACGTTTTTGCCTATAAATAGAGGCCCAAAACACAAAAGCAAGAAGAGATAGAGATCAGATCCTTAGTTTAGCTTTGTCTTTCCTAAAGTTTTTCTTTTACGTTCTTAGTTTTCAAGTTTTTATTCAAGCTTTTGTTTTTAGTTTTAACCATGTCTTTTGAGTAGTTTTCTTTAACTTTTGCTAAAGGATACTTGAATCCTTGACTTGTATTGTTATGACTTAAGTTTGTGCTTCAATTCAATTACAAGTTTGATTATTTCTTGGTTCTTAAGTTTTAGTCTTGTTTTTATTCAACTTCAAGTTAATTGTTAACGTGACTAAACATCGGTTAATTAATTGGTTTGAGTTGTTTAAAGATTTGCATGTTCTTAGGTTAATTTAGTTGGATTAATGCATGTTATAATCTGAATAAGTTATGATTATATGTTAATTTGAGTAGGTTGAGATTAAGAAAGGTGTAATCAAGAATGGGTGAAAGTTAAATCTTTTGAGAAAGGCTTTAATAGACATCTAGGAGAATTAATTCAGACTTTTATGCCAAGTGTTGAATTGTTCTAAATAAGGGAGTTTAATGCTTGGAATGATAATCTTGAATAAAGTTATCTGGTTTTATTTATCTGAATTCTTCATAATCACTGATATTATTCTTTGAATTTAAGTCATTACAATGAAAGTTAAGGTGGATAGTTTCCTTAGCAAAAGAATTTCAGTTATTGTTTTGTTTTTAATTCATGTTTTACCTTTTATTTTGTTTAATTGTTTATTTTGTTTAATTTTTGCTTTCAAATCAAAAACATTTGGGAAACAATCTCAGGTTGATTAAATTCATACATAGATATTATCCTTAGCAATCCATGTTCCCTTGGGTACGATATTTGGGGTCTTAATCTATATTTCCCTATATTACTAGCCGATCTAGTACACTTGCTAGACACCGGTCAAGCACGCCTAATAATATCTCATATAGATGCTACATGACCTGAGCACTCCTTTGTGTTTTGATTTAATATCGAATGTAAATCCTATGTAACCGATATAAGAGAATGCTTTTAAACTAAAGTGTTATCCTATCAAAAAGCTTGATGTCGAGAACTGATGAGTAAAAAGATGTTGAGGTGTCTAAATTATACTAGTTTAATAAGAAAAATAAGGATGATAAGGATAATAAAATCGATAAGTTTTGTGATAAGATGATTTGCATAATGCTCTAAATTTTAGTAAAGAGGCTAGTTATGGCTAAGGTTGAGGAGTCCCCAGAATATCCATTATGGAATGATTAATATTGTTGACCCGTATGTCATTTTATGTTATGGTGATTGTTGCATGTGATATGAGAAAAATTGTAAAGCAAGTTTCTATAGAATTTTGTTCCCCATTAAGCTTTATAACTTAGCACGGGTTTATTTATCTATGTAGGTTGCGGATAAGCTTCAGTGGATCGTTAGCTTTAGTGGCTTAACCACATTTGAAGAGATGATTCGAAAGATTGGGGTGGCTTTTTGATGATTTTTACATGTTTAAAAGTTCATTTATGTTGTGATTCTTTATTTATAAGTTTGATAAATATTCATTTTGTGTCATATAATTATAGCCTATATTAATATTATTATTATTTCTACCTGGTCTTTACTAGGTTTATGATGATATTTGATGACTACCCATGATTAGTGGATTAAGGTGTTACATAAAATATTACCCTTAAGAGATATTCTAACTTTATAAAGATTATAGTCTTGATCTCCACTCTAATTTCATGATAGTTTTTCTCAATATAAACACCCTAAATTTGTTTATATGTGTGTGTCAATAAGAGTTACTAAAGCATAAAGTTTGGAGAGAGAAAAACTAATTCTTCTTCTCACTTGGTAGCCCCTCAAAAAACTAACTTCTCCTCCTTAGAAAACCGTAGATTCTAGATTTTAAAACAAAAAAAGAGTTTTTAGTTCAAATTCTAACTCAAAAAGTCTCGAAATTTGGAGATCAAATCCCCTAAATTTGAAAAAAGAACTCTAGATAAAAACTTACTTTTTCCAAAATAAAAAAATAATGGGAATATCTAGGTTTTAAGTGAGGGACGGGCATCCCTCATTAAACCTAGAATTTCCTAAAATAGCTCTTTGATTAGCCTACAAAGGAGAAAGGGACACAAACGGGCACCCCTCAAATGACAGACGATTGTCTATCACTATTGAAGGTCTAAAAAAGAGTTTTTTTATGCATACTTCGTTAAAACAATTGGAAATATTTTGAAATAATTAGAAATTCATGAAAAACTTTGAGAAAGAGTAAGAAATTCATGATCGAAGGCTTTGGATGCAAACTTGCTGGCAGTAATATACTATTTCCTAAACAAAAGGTAAACCTAATATAGGCTCCCTCAAGTCATGGTATCTACAACTGCCTTAAATTTTGGAGATCTAGTGTACTGGTGCTTGAGTGAGCCGAAATTAAAAGTGAAGTGAAAAGATGTATACCTGAGGTAATAAATCTTTTGGTTTGTTTGTTGCTTGATATTCTTGAATAACACTTAGATCATGTAGAATTAGGGTTCAAAACTAACTCTATTAAAGGTAATAAGTCTCTAGTTATCTAATTAGTGCCTAGGTATGGAAAATTAAGACAATGAAAGGCTTTGATTGATTAGCACCTAAGGCATGCACAATAAAGAGTTGAGACTAACTCCATTAAAGGCAACGAGCCTATATTTGTCCAATTAGCACCTGAGGCATGCAGAATTCAGATAAGAAATAAAGTTTCTTTTTTTTTTGCCTAATTAGCACCTAGGTCATGCAAAAATAAGTTATTTGAATGTGTCTAATTAACACATAGGGTATGCAGCATCAAGATGGCTTGTTATACTTAATTGAAACTAAGGTAGACCTACAACATCAAGTGAGGTGATTATAATAATATTTGATTAGTGTCAATTCTTAACTAACCTATTGGTTGTTGTTTCTTGCAAGGTATGGTTACTTTCTTGTAGCAGTGTTCAACTAGGGATACTTTAGGCCAATATGTATCTATCCAATAGGGAGAATTCTGCCAAATATGCATCCATAGTGAGTCACTAAGGTGTTTGAAGCCCTTTATTGATGTCAGGATTTCATCACTTGTCTCAGAGTTCTTTATTGTCAACATCAACCTCATGGCTTCTAATGTGTTCATATCAAAACATCACATGTCTAGATAGGTGGTAACGGTGGGCCCAGCCCATGGCGAGTGGATTCCCATAAAATATGAAGAAAGTTCTCTCAATATTAAAAGAATATTCATACTTTTTCTTTTATGTGTCTTTTTTTCCACGTGTTCAGGTAACTTCTTATGGTACCTCTCACTTAGAGAAGAAGATAGATATGCCTTGGTGGGGTTTCCAGTACCTATTTTGGAAAATATTAAAAATTAGAGCTTTATTTGTTGGATCTAGACTTTTTAGGTCATCATTACCATTGCTCTCTTTGTTTTATTATATATTATATTATTATATTATCTTTTTCTTTTCCTTTGTTTTGTCAAGGTATGGTTATTATCTTATCAATCTCATGGCATTCACTTTCATTTTTCAAGCATAAAGAGTATAAATAAAGTAAGACATGAAAGGAAATGATAAACTATATGCAACTTTTTTTATACATTAAAAATTTTAATAGGGACACTCTCTGAATAAAAAATAATCATTATAAAGGCCCTGATCTAGGTACTCTGTGATAAGCTGGCCCTGATGGTAGTCAAGGAACTGGTGGCCTGGGTAGTCGGCCTGGTGCCATAACCTTAGTTGCTATAGGTGGCTACTCTTCTGCCTATTCAAATGAATCTAAAGCCTGGCATCACTGATGTCAATAGTTAGAAAACTTGTTCTATCACACCTATCAGCTTCTCTGATGCTTGCCCTACATCAATGACTACTCGAAAGTGACTCTTTAGGTACCTAATTAGGTCTCCCCTTAAGTATCCGATGTACCTCCTCAACTCCTCATCAATCTCAACTATAGCTTATCTAGCCCTAGGAATCTCCATCTTGATACGGGTACCCTAGTCCCTGGGCCGAGTAAAAGAGTCATCAACAACCTACAGGGACTCATCAAATCTATGACTTGCAGCCTCCATATCTATTATGAGGTCCCTACCTCCATCTAGTAGGTATAAATTATCACTAGCAAGGTTTAGAGAGACTGTACTACTATAAGTATGGTCTATAAGTCCTTCTCCTGACATTTTCTAGATGCCTTTAGTGCTGCCAACCTCATGGAGAAGTCACCTATTTGAGTAGCTAAGGGTGCCTATGTAGGCGATGGTGGAATTGATGGTAGAGGAGATGTGGATGCCCCCAAGTTTCCATAAGGTGGACGAGCCAAAAAAATGATGCTCCTGGATCTCTATAAGGAAAAAACGTTATAGTGATGACCTCTGTTGTCTAATAGGAGATCTAGGGTGTGCTAGTGTCTACTGCGATCTGCCTAAGAGATTCTGTATATCTAGCTACATATTAAACGTGTAGTCTAAGTCGATGCTTACCGCTTATGCCTCCTATTAGTCTCAAGGCTCACCTCTCTGGTCCTTTTACTGAGGTAGTTATGTTGGGGTACCTAAGGTTCTACCGGTGCCTCATTTGCTACTTGATCTTGTCCATCCTCTTTAGCTGTTGTATTTAGAGCTATGCGATCTAGCTGGCATCTTTGTTGGGTCTCAAGCACTGTAAGCAATCTGTACTTGTCCCCTATGATTTTAGATCAATTGAAAGGATAACACTTAGTTTAGAAAGATTACGAGAAGAGGAAGTAGTAAGTAGAGCTTCCATAGGTGTAGATGGATTTTGAGCAAAAGAAATCAGCTCTGTTAGCCTATCAAGCTTCCATAAAACATAAGCATTGGTGTAGGATATTATGCATATTTGTACACACAATGCATATATCATTATGTGAGTTATCTATGTGAGTCATTATTCATATATTTTTCATTTACCCATATGCAATCATAAATACATGTTAAAAGGAAAATGCTCTACAATAGAGAAGTTTGACAACGTATGCATTGAGCATAAATTTTGAATCATATAATCGGTTTTCTTTGATACAAAAGAGTGTTTATAGATTGACTATATGAATATTACATTATGGTTGCCTAATAGTTAAATTAAACCTGAGTGGAAGTTCAAGACGGTAATATTTGAGGTAAAAATAATTGAGGTATTGTCTTTATGGTGAGAAATGCTACATATACACTTATCACCAAAGTTTAAAATACATGGCCACATAATCTTGATTTAAAGCAATGATGATGGGTGGAACTAATCAAGGACTATGGTTATATGATTGACTACTATCTTGACAAGGCAAATGTTGTTACTGATGCACTTAATATAAACTATCTAGTAGCCTTAAAGGCTATAAATGTTACGTTGGCTACTGCTTAGGATGGAGCACTTATGGCTAAAATGCAATTCAAACCTAACTAGCTACAACAAGTAAAAGTCGATCAACCAGCCTTAACAATTACATAAATACATTAGGGAAAAGATAGTGAGCTCACTCTAGGAATGATCATTGTTTATACTACAAAAGGAGAATTTGTGTACCAGAAAATATGGAGCTGAAGTAAAATATTTTGACAAAAGCACACAATAGCAATTATGCTATGCATACAAGTAGTAATAAGATGTATCAAAACTTAAAGACAAATTACCAGTGGCCTATAATGAAAAAGCAGATAGCTGATTTTGTGACTAAGTGTTTGATGTGCAAATAAATGAAAGTTGAACATCAACTTCCTTGTAGTTTACTACAACCCATTACTATACTAGAACTAAAGTGGGATCGAATTATTATAGATTTTATGTCCGAATTGCCACTCACTAAAAGGCAACATGATTCCATATAGGTACTAGTAGATAGATTGACAAAATTCACCCACCACATACCAGTAAGGTCTGATTTTGGTAAAGTTGGCAAAAATTTATATCAATGAAGTAGTGAGGCTCCAGAGATTTCATTTTCCCTTTATATTAGATAAAGATCCTGATTCATAGCTAAAATCTTGAAGAAGCTTCATAAAGTATTAGGTACCCGCCAGCATTTTAGTGCTGCTTTTCATCAATAGAAAAATGTTCAATCTAACCAAGTCATACAACTTTTAAAACATATGATTTCGATGTTATATACTTGAATTTGGAAGTAGTTGGGAAAAATAGCTTCCATTGGAAGAATTTGCATACAACATCTACTAATATAATATTAAAATGGTACCACATGAAGCATTGTATGGAAGGAAGTTTAGAACCCCATTATATTGGATAGAGCTCAGTGAAAATAAGTCAGTAGGGTTAGATTCAATCAAAGAAACAAAGGAGAAAGTTAGACTAATTAAAGAAAACTTAAAAATAGTAGTAGACAGACAAAAATCCTATACTGATATGAAATGAAATGATATAGAATTCAACATGGGTGAAAAGGTATTCCTAAAAGTTTCTCCATGGAAGATGATCTTGAGATTTTTGAAGAATGCCAAGCTTAGCCTTCGAGTCATAGGTCTATATAAGGTACTGCAACGTGTTGGGCTAGTTGCCTATAGATTAAAGCTACCATCAAAGTTGGAAATAATTCACAATGTCTTCCATGTATCGATGCTCGGGCAAAACAGATTAGATTCATCACATATCATTACATCAGGAGAAATCCAGCTCCAAACAGATCTGTCATAAGATGAAGAACTTATAAAAATTCTTGCCAAATATGTACGACAGCTGAGAAACAAGAAAATTCCATTAGTCAATGTTTTTTAGACTAACCACAATGTTGAAGAAGCAACTTGGGAGCTAGAAGGGACAATGAAACAATAGTATCCTCAACTATTCACTTTAAATAAATTTTTAGGATGAATTTTTAATTAGTAGAGGAGAATGTAATGCCTTAAAAATTTTGATTTCAAGAATAGTATTTTCTAGGCTATAAATAATAATTAGGAAGATGTCGGATTGAATAGTGCCACCCGAAACCACCGGGACCTATAAAAATTTCTCTTCACCACGGAAAGTAAAAATCGCGATGAGTCTAGTGATACAATTTGAGATGAAATTGATGTCAAATAGGTCCCCAAAAGGCATAGAGAAAAAATTTACCCAAACCGTGAAAGGGTTGACCAATTTTGATCGACTTAGAAAAAATATTATGGACTTCAAAATATTATAAATAGTCCAAATGAATTTTCGAAAGTGAAAAATGAATTTTTGAACAACTTTGAAAAATTAGGGTTTCGAATTAGTAATTTTGCCTCCTATATCAAAACAAACTCAGATTGATCCAAAATTTTAAGCACACCTTAATTAATAATTTAGAAATTTTAGACTAATTTAGGAGATTATTTAACAATTGGAACTTATAAGCAATGACATGGTGACAAGTAGCTTAATATGGACTTCACATTAATTAAGTAGTCAAAGCTAGTTTGACCTTCTTATATTAGGGGAGGTATAAAAGGGCTGGAAATTGCTACAAAGGGGAATATTTCTCTAGAGAAAACTCCCCCTTTCACTCCTCCCGTCCATTATATTTTCTTCCCCCACCAAATTCCATCATAGCCAAAAAAATTTCTCTAGTTTCTCCTACACTATTTCTCACCTAAATTTCATCTAACGTCTCATATTCACGCTCTTCCCTACCCTAAAACAAGTTTAAGCAGAGTTTTGAGTATAGAAAGTTGAAGAATTTTAAGTTGGAGAAAATTGCCTAGTAAAATTAGGATATGGGAAATTGTAGGGAATTAATAGAATTAGTGATTTTGAGTATTTATATGTTAAAATTGAAGAGAAAAACTCATGATTTTACCCTTGATGAATTAAGAAATAAAGTGAAGAACAAGAAGAAGAAAAGAGCAAAAGGAAAAGGAAAAGAAAAGGAGAATGGAGGATTTTAAAACATATTTGAGGTTAGTGGATACATACTATACCCAATTTCATTGAGTTTTCTTTAAATATTACATGTATTTACATTATGTAACTATAGGAACACTATAAGAAAAATACCATTTATTGATGAAAAATGTTAATCTTCCATTGGTAACAAAAATTAACGACGAAATGAGTCGTTATAAATATAAGCATTGGTAAAATTTAACAATGGAAAAAGATTTTTGTTACTAATTTTAACGTTGAAAAAAAATTATCTCCTTGTTTGTGTCTAGTGCTAGTCCCTTCGAATTCCTACATATAACCTTCAAGTAACTAAGTGCAATAAATAACTACATGCTAAGCATAAAATTCCTAGTGGTGGATACCTAATTATCAATTTTTGCATTCATGCATACACAAGTTTAAATTTTTTTTACCCAAATTTTATCTAACGTTCTATTTCGTTTGATTCTACTTTCCTTAATTCTTATTCCAAAATTTAATTTATCTATTGAGTTTATTGATTCTTGATTTGTATCACTAACTTGCTATTCTTATTTCAGTTCCATGTATTGGATTGACCATTTATTTCTAGCACGTACATGTCATCATTATTCTAATATAAAATCTATTTCCAATTACTTGTTTTCATTTTTAGTGTTTAGGCTATAATTTATCTCATGTTTTTCCTTTCCTAATTTTCATATTATACAGCTTGGTCCCCATTACTTAATTTTACTACTATTTTTTGTAGCAGTACGCCTTTTGTTAATTAAACATTTTATCTTTAAATTGTCTACCAAATCAAATTTAATTTTTCTTATACTTGTTCAATTCTATTATCATCATTATTGTTTTATTTTGATTTATTTATGAATGTTCTACCTTATTCCTTACATTTTTTTTATTTTACTCGCACTGGTCAACTTTTTTACACTTTATCTCATAAATTAATAATCTAGTTCAATTTTCTCTGTTTACACGTTGCCATGTTTTTATTTAGTCTCTAATTCATATTTTAATACTAGTTTTCACCTTTATTTTTTATTTTTTCAAATCTCTACTTTTGTTACTAATTTACAATTAGGCCTTCGATTTAGTATCCAATTTACCATTTATCTTTCTTTAGTTACTTTGTCCTTATAATATTTTCTTTCCATTATTAATCCTCATTTTATCAATCTATTTAGGTCACTTTATTTTTGCAATCTATTCCACATTTGTTGTCCCTTACTTTCCTAATTACATTTTAATCATTCTTTTACTCTTTATTCAAACCTAAGTCACTTACACCCACTTATTTACATTTTCAACTATTTTGTATCATCAATTACATAATTATCACTTTTATATCTTTTATTATATTTTCTTTTCTAGATTTACATTTTAGTTCTCATAATATCTTTGTACAATGGAATATTACTATTTAGTCCTTATTAACTATATTCTTTGCTCATTTTTTTCCTTGATAATTCAAAGTTATATTATTAATTTCCTAATTACCTTTTAATCCCTTTTTAGTCCCGAAACTTTTATTTTATTTTTTATTCATCCGTTATTATGTAAGTTTTACATTTGGTTCCTTTTGTATTATTTATTACATATGCCCTTCAATTTATCCCTTGGTCTTTAAGATTTCTTCACATAGATGTAAATTACCGTCGGACCCTATTGATTCCATATATTTCCATCCTTTTTTATCCTTTTATCCCATTTAGTTCTATTTATAACATTTCTTTATATTTATGTCTCTGTTTTCTTGCTTAATTACATAGTTGTCCTTACCAATCACTTAACCTTACTTTCCTACTTATTTATTCTTGAATCAATTGTTTTATTTACCATTGTTCCTTAATTTTATTCTAATTTCATATTAATTTACAAATTTTTTCTTAATTAAACATACCAATTATAGAGTTAAATTTCACTTTTACTTCCTAATGTTTTCATCTTTTATTAAAATTATATTTATATCCCCATCTTTTTTCAAAATTTCATCAAGGTCCTTAACTTTTATCAAAATGACATTTAGCTCTGATCTTTTAACAATATGACATCTAGGTCCCATCTTTTACCAAATTGATATCTATGTCCCTTTTTTCGCTAAAAGGACATATATGTCACTTCTTTCACTAAAATGACATATCTATATCCCAAATTTTGCCATAATTATCTTTTCACTTCTAATTTCTAATTTTTAAGCATTTTTTTACTTTACTATTATATTTTTAATCCATAAATTTTATTTTATTTCATTTTAGTCCGAAAATTTATTTCTTTTACCAAAATTACAATTTATTCCCTATTTTTACACCTTTTTCACAAAATTATTAGTTTGCTCTCTATTTATCAAATTTATTTCATAATTTCATTTTACCCTTCCTAACTATAATTTTTTCTCCCTTTGACTACTACACCCTTAAATGCCCATTTAGTCATATTTCTTCCATTTTAATCCTTAATTACTATCTTTGTTCATTATTTATTATTTTCTTCCATTTATTGTCATATTACTATTATTTTAGTTTTGCCTCTAGTAGTTTTTAAAGTAAACAAATCCCTCAACTTTGACATGTAGGACTGGAGCCTATAAATCCATAATAAATTGAGGTGATCACATGGAGGCCCAATGCCTCAACTAGCATCATACAACTTTTGCTTTATTTGTTTCTCATTTTTGTAATCTTTTACCTTTGGTCCACTTATACGAGTTGCCATGACCTGCTATCGTAGTGAATATCCTTATGGCTAGCTATTGTATCCTACACCTCTAGCTTTACTACTATATACTAAGGCCAAGACTATTTTCTTAATATCCACATAAATTATGCATAATTTACACATTTTCTCATTATACATCAATTTGATTTCACACCATGCACATTATTTTCATCCATTTACAATGTAACATCATTTCCATGCAGAAAATTATTGTAATCACATTAATTTCACTCTTTTATACTATTTGGCCACATAAGGTATCATACCATCCAAGTTTCATTTGATACCATACATTATTCCTACTATGTTATTAAAGCATAAATCATATTTATTTAACATTGTTCCATCATTTCCAATTGTTGTCCTTTCATAATTCCATCCATCGTCATTTAGGTATAAATGGTAACATACCTTCAAAAATTGTCTTCAACCCATTTATAGCATTTATCATGTTCTTAAGACTTAAATTGCATGTATCTAACATAATTTCATTCTTTTCATCACTTATTCTTTTTTGAATCAAAACATTACCATTCAACCATCTTAGTGTTACATACATACAAATTTGTTTAATTCACCAAACACATTCCTACCATATTTTTCATGCATATTAAACATGATTATAGCCTTAAATAAATCTAATTCTTTACCTAACCTTAATTTCACTTATTTACAAAATAGGTTCCATAACTAATGTACCATTTCTAATCATATTTTCATACATTTGACACGAAATATCTCATAATTAGTCACTTGATTGCATTAATTTACCATTATTTTGAATTAAAGTTCACATTATGTAATTAAACCCTAAGTGACATAATAGGTTCCTAAACTATTTTCATACTTTTAGTCATTCTTCCATGTAGTTTCTTCATACCAATTTTGCTATTTAATATTTAATTTCACTAATCTATCTTTAATTTGAACTTAGGTATAATATACACTTAAAGCACTGAAACACATATACTAGATTTTTATGAAATAAGTTAGTTTAGGTATCCACATACTTAATTTCCAAGTTCTCTTCATATTTTTCCCTTCCTTTTCATCTTTCCTTCCATTTTTTCTTTGATTTCACTTGATTTCCAATTAAATTCCACCTTGGCAAAATTTTTCTATGCTTCATTTCCTTAAATTTTTTAATTTTTGCTCCAAACAATTTCATCAAAATGCCATCCACTTTCTTCACTTAAAATAAGCTATAGAGATAGCTAGAGACGAAATTGACATCGTAGAATTATTTGGGATGAAAATTTAGGTTGGATTATGAAAGAGAAAATGTAAAAAAATAGCAAGTCTAGGGTATAGCTAAAATAAGGGGAAAATTGGAGGGTTCTTTAAAGAAATCTTATTTTTTCCCTTTTAGACCCATGTAAATTGGGCCAAATTAAGTCAAAAAAATTAGCTTAGTTCATTTAAATAACCATTCTTTTTACCCAATTATTTTTCTACCACTTCTCTTGCTCAATTTCTCATAAAGATATATATATATATATATATATATATATATATATATATATATATATATATATATATATATATATATATATATATATATATATATATATATATATATATATATTAAGCTATATAATTTTTTTTATCAATTGAACACTATTTTCCAATCAGATAAATTTTAATCGATCTAAAAACTCATTTTACAAAATCATCGTGAACTTGATTTTTCATTTCTAAATAATCCTCCATTATATGTCAAGTGAATCCATATGTTCAGATAAATTTTGGAAGACCTCCAACATTATTTTTAAGCCAGGAGACAATTTTTCAATCCAAAATTTAAAAAATCAAAGTTGTCAAAAAAATTATTTTTCACGTCCTAGACATTAAATAGGATTATTTCAAGTAGGTACATGCAAATGGAATATTTTTTAAAATTTTATGGAATATTTTCAAGCGGGTCCAAATTTGATAGAACCCTAATAAAGTCTAGAAAAATTTTTCATTGTCTATTTTGAGCATCTATCTAACCTTAATTTCACCACTGATTTTACGACCAAACTCGATTTAATTTTCACTTTCTAATGGCATAAAAATATTTTTACAAGTTCTGAATGGTACTATCCATGCCAATACTCGCCCAATATTACTATTCATATATCGATAATTACTATTCATAAAAATTAAAATTTTATAGCATTATAGGAAATTTCAATTTTTATTGCTAATTTTAGTGACAAAAATACATTTTTTGTTTCTATTTTTAACAACAAAAATTAATTTTTTGTCAAAAAAATCACCCTTGAATACAAATAAATTCACTATAGTGCCATCTGTCACCATTTAGTTGCTAAAATTATTATAATTTTTAATTACTATTTTCTATATACAATATATGTGGATAATATATTACAAAACAACATTATCCCTGAACAATCTTCAAGGAAACAGCTAATATGAATAGCAATTCACAAAAACAGTAAATATACAATCATTATTGTGTTATAGCATGAAACTACAAACTCCAGGTATATAAGAATTCGTTATTATGTTCTATTAGTCTTTTGTAATTTTTTTAGTGCACATTTATTAAATTAATGCTAAAGGAGTTTCAACCTAAGTATCAAACATGCAGAACAGTTTCTTAAAAGATAACAATATCCTACTTAAACATACAAAATGATAATCAATCCATTTATATCAAATTCATAACTAAGACATGTTGTTACCAAAGACATTTGAAAATGCAAGAAAGATGGAAATGATTTAAATGTTAGAGGTTCATATTAGAGGTTCTAAAATTCTACAACTTTAGCAAAGAAAATAGATGGGTAATTATAATAAAGATTCAACATTTAATAAAATATCAAGTATCAACATTATTCTACCATGTTTATGCACTTCTCATATGCAAGCTGCAAAATAGAAATATCTTGTTTATCCCTTTATTTCTTGGCATTTTATTATGTTATATAATAATACATTATACATCAATTGTAGAAGCCTTAATCCATCTTTAAAAAAAGCTATAATAGTAACAAAGACAACCCAAAATGACATATTTAACTTACACTTAAAATCTATTAACAAAAAGGCAATAGGGTTAAGAGAGTTCTAACATTACTATAGTGAATAGCAATTTATTATTTAAAAAAAACTTGTGAATAAGTCCAAGAGTTCTAACATTACTATAGTGAATAACAATTTATTATTTAACAAAAAGGCATGTGGAAGAGTTTGAATTCGGAGTGAAAGAGTATTATGTCATTGTATGCATGAAAATCCTTGTGATGGCTTTAATATGCTTTCTATACTTAGAATGCATGATGTATGAAATTGTACTTATACAATGTGTTATTTTGTTAAAGTATTTACAAGCAAAGGTATGACTTACTGCATGATAATAATGAGTGGATTATGAACTCAAAACTTGTAAATTTGATTTATGTGGAGATATAAATGCAAAGGTAATATTGAATTACTTTAAAATGTTTTGATTAATAGATAAGGTAAAGACATAATAGTTTAATATTGATAACTAGTATTCCAAACGTATGAGAATACTTTTTATGCATGGAAATTGTTATTTATGCTGAACCAATAAATGAATGGAATACTTGCATGTAATTGTTATGGTTTAAAAATGTAGTTAACAATATTGTAGCACTGATATAGCACTAGTAGATGCTTGTCAATATTATTTATAATGATTATTTTATATGCTTCAAGATGCGTATATACATGTGTTTCACTGTAAAACTTGTGTAATGAGATGCATAAAGTGATATGTATAGGTTAAAGGTTAAGAGTGCTACATTACTCCTCTCTACACTTCACGAAAAACAAGCCTTCAAATTACCAAATTATAAAATTGCCCCTAAATCTTCTCATTTCTTCAATTAAGTCCTCTTTTTTCTTTAATTTAGCCCTTAAAACACTATAACTTGCAATTAAACCTACAAATACACAAATTAACTAATTAAACATGAAATCAACCAAATTAATACTAAATTAACTAATTCAAACACATAAAAATATAGTATAATTCATAATTATCAAATATCCCACACTTAGTTTTTGCTCACCCCTGAGTAAATTTAAGCAAACCAACGTTTTAAAATAATCAAACTTCAACCAAGAATTATGCAATTAAAAATTATTCTTCGCAATTAACAAGAGCACTTAATAAAATTCTAAATAGAATAAATTCAAACAAGACAATATTAGCTAGTTTCTATATATATGTGTGCAAGACCAAAATATTTTGAGCATCATCAAAATAAAAACACTAATACAAATTTCGAGTGAAGCATAAAATTAATGTAGACCTAAGTGTAGATGCGGTTTGGCACTTGAAAGTCTATAAACATTATAAGTCTCTCCTTTAGCACTAAAACAAGAAGATCATCTTTTCTAAACAACTAAAAAATAAAACTTAGAATCACTTAGGTCTTTAATGGTTGTAATAGGATTAGGGTGTTGGTTATCAAAGAAGGGATAAAAGATAATTAAAAAGAATAACTACTCTATGATTGAATAAACCAATCTCTAAAATATATAAATCTAATAAGTACAACCCCTTACCATACTTATTTCCTCAATCCCTTAAACATCAAACCCTTAAACATAAAACCCTTTTAAGAGAGAGCACTAAAATCCTTATTAAACTACTCAATTCTACCACTTTTGAGAAGCCAAAATTTTCCTTCCCTTGTAAAAATTCAACACTTAAATTTTTGCCATATATGCTAGCTTTTATTTCAATATTTTATTTCTTTTCTTTTTTTTTAATTTTTTTTTGCTAGCTTCATTTTTGGCAATACAATGATAAAATGGGTAATTACAAGGTAAATTATAATTATCACTTAACTTCAACCATAAACCCTTGGCAATAATACCAAAACTATCTTACTACACCCATTATAATACCCAATTCTTATTAATCAATCCAATCCTAGACTACAAACTCTTAGAAGGGAAGATAAAAGCTATTTAAACTATACGGTAATATAAATATATGCAACAAGAAAAATTAAAATGGCACATATTAAGCATGCCTTTTTAGTCTCAAACTGGATAACAAGGGCTAAATGTACAAAAAGGTAGAAAAATAGTCTTAATATGGCTCACCAAGAAAAATTTGCCTAGATCACTTCCTAAGTTGTTTGAGTTATTTTTAGGCTTTAAAAGATGATGAGGAAGGTTCTATTGTCCAAAAATTTCTTACTCAACTATTTTAATGCACTAGTTTTTGTTTTATTTTAAAATTGATCTTTTTTGCTTAAAGAGTAGAAACTAACAAATATAAGTCAAGTTGATTGTTAAATTAGCTAAAATTGCATCAACAACATGCTTATCTTATTGCTAAACAAAATTTTAACCAATGCACATTCTAAGTTCAAGTTCAACATGTTTAAGTTTTGAGAATAAAATCTAGGCAAGCTAAGATTAGTATAAGCTAAATGATAATTTTAACTAACTACATCTTTAGCACAACCTAATTAATGAACATGTAATCTAAACTAAAAGTGCATCAAATAAAAGGGAAGTGTCTAGTTCTTGAACAAAATTAAGCTTAGCTTATGTAAGCTCTACCCCCTTAAAAAAATTTATTGTCCACAGCAAACTAGAATGCATGTCACTAGGGTGGAAAAAGAGGTAGTGGTAGAAAGCATGCCTAAAAATTGTGGAAAAACTATTTGAAATTCTACTTCAATTCATTAATGTTATCTTACATAGTCTTTATCCATTTGTGCTGTATATCAAATCTAGCATTAACCTAATTTAGGAGAGTAATTATCTAGGGTGAAATGCCTTCTGTAGCTGGTGGTTCCTCTTTGTGCTCGGGTGCTTGATACTTAGGCTCTACCTCATTTATATCGATTCGTTGCTCATCATTCTCAAAACGATTCAAATTCAAATATTCAGCCATATTGGTCTAGTGACAATGTGGCTTATTCCATATGACCTTTACGCATCTCAACAACAATAATCAAAGTACTGAATTTCACACTTAAGAGAATCTCTCAATCGTAAATGCTATACTATTTTGGCCATGATGGTAGCAATCCAACCAATAGAAATAACATTTATATAACTATGCTTTTTGTATATGTCTTTTATCTTCCTTATTAGATTGGATGCACCATTGATTTTTATTCCTTCAACCATACACCGTAATAGCATTATCTCACCTAAATTTATGGCACTCGGGCCACAAAGGCAGTTATAAATCATTATTGAAAGAAACCCATACAGAACATAGAGTGTATGATTCTTTAATGAGTGAGCCTTAGTCCAATGCTATGCAATCTTACTAGGTTAAGAGGATCTCTGATCCATTTCTAATTTTAGCTTTGGGTTGCATTAGGTAACTCACTCATCCCATATGAAGTAAAACCCAAATGCTCAGTAAAATCATAGTAAGTTATTGTATATGTTTTTCTCTAAATCATGAGCTTACAATGCCAAGATCCTTCTTACTTGCAAAGTTGCATTCAAATGAATAAAAGAAGTCTCTAGCTTTTTAAGGGTACACTTTTGGCTTCTTTCTAATAAAATTCTCCTAACCTATATTTCTAATTAATGGCATTATCTCCTCCCATAAATTTCCATCACCAATTTCGAAGAATAATTCATTTAAGTATACTAGCTTAACATATGTTGCATTCACAAAGTACTTGTAAAAGTCGTGTTTCTCTTCATTCACGGATACTCGAATGTGCAATCCTGTAGAGCTAAAAGCACCACCATATCTCGCTTTCTTAGGTGCCACTACACAAAGCACAATATCAAAATAATTAGTATAGAACATCGAAGGTGCAAACTAAAAATGCCCTTGAAAACATCAAACTGAAAAATGAAGGTCTAAATGTTACTTTTAGGGCCCGAAATAGGCCAATTACAAAGAGCATAACATAATAATAAGTCACTTGGCTTGAAATTAGCTTTTAAAAAACATATTATAATAAGCAATCTGACAACTAAAGCAAAAGTTATGAATAAAACAGTTTGGGCCGTAATAAAAACAACACTAAGAGAAATCAAATGAATGTAGCTAAAGTTGAATAGTGATCAATGTATATTCCTAAGCCATCATAATGTAAGAATTAAGCATGTAAAAAAACCAATGCGAAATTACTTAGTGTACACATGGTTATGACTAAGAAAAATTTAGCAAAAAATGTAAATGTAGTCATTTAGGCATTTTTTGAAGCACCTTGTATGCATATCTTAGCAAGGCTAAAGTATAATTAATTTCAACTTTAAATTAATCCAACAAAAAAATAATCATCAATTGCATATATCGAACAAACTCAATGTAAAAAGAATGCAAAGGAATTAATAAATTGTGCACAAATGTGAATGTTAACTAACCCAAATAATGAAGAATAAAGCCTAATTTCAATTTAAAATAAGCAACGTAAAAGGTTAGCACAAAAAAGAAGTTAAGTAAAAACACTTAATAGAAAGAAATGAATGAAGAAAGTATGATAAATTTTTTATTAAATTTTTTATAGCTTGGGAGAGTAGTAATTAAGTTTTAGGTAAGGAAGAAAGTGGTTAACTGAGTGTGTGTAAATAAGGTAACAGGTGTGGGTTAGTGGGATCTTAAAGGTAAAAGGCCTCAGGTGAGGTGTCTAGACACCTCGGGAGAAGTGAGGGTGCTGCCAAAAGGGAAACAACACCTCAGTTGAGGCATGAAACCTCTCGACTAAGGTGGCGACATCGGGACACTACAAAAAAAAATGCAGAAAAGCAACAAAAATTTGCGACAACAATAAAATTTGACGCTAAATGCACAATATAGCGACAAGATTGTGACAAAAAATGGCTTTCGTCGTAAATCTTGAAAGATTTGGTGGGAAAACAAATATTGCAACAAATTAGCAACAATAAATTTTTATTGTTACTGATATCAGGCATCAAAAATTTGGCGCAAATAATTGCGACAATAAAAGCAGATTTGGCAACAACATTATTGTAGCTAATTAGCGATAGCCAAGTTATAGCTAATTGGCGACAACAATGTTGTTGCTAATTTGGCAAAATATAATAATGGTCAAATACCAATATTGGCAACAACATTATTGTAGCTAATTGGTGACAACATCGTTGTAGCTAATTTGGCAACAACAATGTTGTTGCAAACTTCGCAAAATATAATTATGGTCATATACCAATATTGGCGACAACATTGTTGTAGCTAATTGGCAATAACATTTTTGTAGCTAATTTGGCGACAATAATATTGTCGCAAATTTCACAAAATACAATTATGGTCAGATACCAATATTGGCGACAACATTGTTGTAGCTAATTGGCGACAACATTGTTGTAGCTAATTTGGCAACAACAATGTTGTCGCAAATTTAAATTATGGTCATATACCAATATCAGCGTCAACATTGTTGTAGCTAATTGGCAACAACATTTTTGTAGCTAATTTGGCGACAACATTATTGTCACTAATTTAGCAAAATACAATTATGGTCATATACCAACATTGGCCACAACATTGTTATAGCTAATTAGCAACAACATCATTGTAGCTAATTTGGTTACAACAATGTTGTCACAAATTTCGTAAAATACAATTATGGTCATATACCAATATTGGCGATAACATTGTTGTAGCTAATTGGCGACAACATTGTTGTAGCTAATTTGATGTTGTCACTAATTTGGCAAAATACAATTATGTTCATATACCAATATTAGCAACAACATTGTTGTAGCTAATTGGCGAAAACATTGTTGTAGCAATTTTGATAACAACAATGTTGTTGCAAATTTCACAAAATACAATTATGGTCATATACCAATATTGGCGACAACATTGTTGTAGCTAGTTAGTGAATTTTCTAAGTAATGTTCTGAATTGATAGTTGACAAAATGCTTTCCCCCTTCACTTATAATAGTCCTTGGTGCCCCTGAACCTAGTGAAAATACTCCTTTTAAGGAGTTTAAGCACTACTCTAGCATCAAATGTCCTAATAGCTACTACTTCTACCCATTTACTCATATAATCTATAGCGACTAGGATATACTCAAACCTAAATGAGTTCAAAAATGGCCGCACTAAATCAATACCCCAAACATAAAAAATTTTAGGTTCTAAAATATTATTCAAAGGCATCACATCCCTCTAAGATATATTTCCCACACATTGACATCTATCACATAACTTTATAAGAGACTTAACCTCAACAAAAAGAGAAGGCCAAAAGAAACCTAAATTAAAATTTTCTACACTATGCGATTTGGTCCATGGTGACATCCAGCTTCTCCACCATTACATTGTCTCATAATGTCCTCTTACTCATCCTATGGAACACATCTTTTAATTACTTGATCTAGATAAATATTGATCAGATAAGGATCATCACAAAGATAATGCCTTATATCCACTTTTAGTTTTTTCTTTTATTGCCAAGTGAACTCCTTTGGAAGATAACCTCCTACAAGATAATTAGTAATATTAACATGCCAAGGGACAACACTTTCACATAAGTAAATAGCATAAATATGGTCATCGAGAAATAAATAAAAAATTTGCTCATTATATTCCTTTTCTAGCTCCTTTATCAGCTCTTCTTCTCTCTTTCTTACTTTCTCCTTATTTTTTGGATGCATTAAACAATCTTGAAGCTCAGCATTCAATAGAATCTCTTCTTGCTTCTCTTTCACACATTTTTTAACACCATCTATGAAGCAAACAAACTCTTCAATGTAATAAGAAGGGTGTTTCATTACCGTATTCATGTTAAAGACCATTTTTCACTATTGAACCTCAAAGTTACCATTTTTCCATATACATCTATCAAGGTAGCCTTCCTAATATTAATGGCACCTTAAGGTCTTCCTTCATATCAATCACTACGAAATCTATTGAAAATATAAAACATCCACTACATGAAAAATGCTCTTTAACGAAGGAAAATCAGGTCGTTAAAAGTTAAAATCCAGTCATTAAAACACTATAACGATCGAAATTATCTGGTTGTCACCAGTCGTTAAAAGTCCCGTCATTAATAGTATAGATGACCGAATTGATATCCGGTCGTTAAAGGTATTAACGATCGAAAAAAATCCGAACGTTAAAATATAAATTTTTAGCGATGGGATTTCCCTTCGCTAATTATGTTATGCTTTTAACGAAGGGAATTCTGGTTGGTAAAAAAACCCTTTTAGCGGCCGATTTTTTCCTTCATTAATTGTTTTTTAGTTTCAGTAAAGGGAAATCTGGTCGTAAAAATTAATTTATAACGACCAAAATTTCCCTTTGTGGATTGTTTATATCTTTTAATGAAAGGAAATTTGGTCATTAATGATTTCAAATGGCATCGAATTTTCCATCGCTAAATGTAAATTCGATCATTAATATAAATAATTTTATTTAAATATTTCACGTACACCTCATTCACACTCCCATACATACATACATATCCAAAAATATAATAAATACTATTTTCATAAATTGCAAAAAACTAATTACAAAGTATACCAATATTTTGAAATTGTTTAACATTCTATTTGTCACATACAAATTTGTTTAGAAAAATAGCTTATTGCTATACCAAAATCTATCTAGCTAGAATTTAAAAAAAATTGAATAATGAGCATCAAATCTTCATTGTCCAATGATCAAAAAATCGGTAAACATAAATTTATAATTAATATTCATTTATAAAGGAAGTAAATCAAATGGCTAAGAAATTAAAAAATAATAATAAGTTTAATAATATATTAACAACATATGTGAATTATCTGAAAGCCACTGACTGTTCTCATGCATCTGTATAACAAATGAACTAGAGCTTGGTAAACCACCTCCACCATATGCCTTCATGTTTATAAATCAAAATGAAATTTGCTTTAACGATTTCAGCCAAAATAATAGCAACAATAGAAAAAGATACAATCTCATTATTTTTCATGAAGCATATCATGGTAACTTCCAAGGTGTCCGTAGCACTATTTGTACTCCTCAAGCACATTTTAAGATTATTTCTTTGCATGTAGACAATAGCTCCTATGGGACTAAAGATGCCAAGGCATACACCATAAGTAATTCTGAATTATGGAAAAATTAGCACTCAGCTCAACAATAATTAACAAATATGATGTACCAACTAACAAGATACTGTAGCAAAGTAGCAAGTTTATGGATGATAAATATCTAAGCTAACATCTAAAGCTATCAAAATTTTTTATTTTAGATGTAATTCAGGTTCTTGCTCAAATATTAAACTATTTGGATATACTTGTGCTCAAAATCAAGGAATTTTGAAACTAATATTAGGAATACTTCTTACAACTGAAAATAGTAACACGTATGAGCAAAACATGCATTACCTTAGACCAGCTGTATCACTTTTTACACTCAGTTGCCTACCAATTTCATCACTTAAGTTGGAATAGCCATCTCTGTAACTCCCTAGGATACATGTCGTATTAGGAAGAAATTCCAAAGTTAAGTTTGCCAGCTATAAGGGTGAGATTTGGAGAAAACAATAGTGATGGAATGCAGTGATCTTGCTAAATCAATCTTAGAAAATTGCCAATAAGAACACAATCAATAGCAATAGAATAGTTAAATACCTGGGTTTTAGTGATCAGTGGCTTTTAGCTAATCTCAAATGCATAGGCAGTTGACAAAGATAACAATCAAGGAGACACCAAGGAATCAAATAAAATCCTTTTGTTCTTATCATCCTGAGCGACCTTAAAAGACATAAAATACGGAAGGCCAGATACCTTATTAGGGAAAGGCCAATGGATCCCAAGATCTTTGCTAAATCTTTAGAATTGACCAAAAGAATTAACCATAAATGTAATCACAGTTTCCCCAGCACTAAACTTTGGTCAATAAATAGATCATAGCTCAAAATATAATTGGAAAAAAATTTAGAACTCAAGATGTCACACTATTTACAATTGCGGCTGCAGACAAAATTATAAATTCTGATACTCTTTATGGTACTCGCAAATGGTAAAGCACATTATAGTACCAAATTCCTTAAGATGTTAACAATCAATTACATGCATACACATTCCTAAAGATCTTATTTCTGGCACTTTGTATTGAACATTAATAGTGTAAAAAATGAAAGACAAAATTCAAAAAATTATCCAGCAACTGTGTTGTTTTAACTTATCAAACACAGTTAGGTACTAAAATAGAGTAGAGATCAATTTAACCTACATGACAGAGAAATGGAACTCACATTGTAAGTGTTATGTGAAAGAAATAAAAGCATTTTTGAATGATTCAAATATGTATTTCTTCTCTAATTTGGAGTAAATAAAGCTATAGGGTCCTTATGCAAAAAGAAAACCAAATCAAAATTATTCTAATACAAGATAAATCACCTATCTCCTAAACACAACAAGAATTATCCATGGAGACTAAATTAGAAAATTATCCAGGAAATATGGACAACTCTTGTAAAAAACTGAACTTTTTTGACACCCAAACGAAAAAAGACTTTAAATAAAAAAATAAAAGAGAAATAGCTCTTACTAGAAAAGATCTTGAAATTGTTAAGCCCTAGCGCGAGGGTTAATGCCTTTTCATAGAACAATATCCTGCATATACAATCCATTCACACATATCTGATCCTTAACCCAATCAATATCCTCTTTCATTGGCAATATTCTCTCTTTAAATTCTCCTCCATGGCATTGTAAAAAAGCACAAAAAGCCAAACAATCATAAGAAGACAGAGAATGAAGAAGAAAGAAAAGCATAACAGCAGCCATAGAGACCGATAATACTAGAACAGGAACTAAATACAAATATTCCCTTTTGTGTTGGCTCTAATGCTAAGATAGCCATTAACGTCTGCTTCTATTTCCACTCTAGCTTACAGTTCTTATGGGCTTGTCAAAAATAAAATATATTATTTGAGCAATAGTTTTACAAATATCATTACCAACAATGGTATTACAATTTCATAGATTTATTTTCCAATCCATAGAAATAATCAAAACTAAAGCCTACTAAAATTATTTTCCTAAATCCACATAAATAAGTAATAGCATCCAAATGGAAGAGAGAGAGCTTACCTGAAACTTGGGATGGATTTATCAAATGGAAGAGAGCAAGTTGCAAGAAAGGGATGCAGAGCAGAAAAAGAAAATTAGGGATTTGGGAGTTTTTAAGATTTTGTTAACAAAAAATATATGAAAGTTAAACAAAACGAACAAAAAATTAGAAAACCAAAATTAAAGGTAATTTATTAGGAAAAAATTGAGCCAAAGAAGAGGGATATTGAGACTCATTTATGGCCGGTGACTGAATATTGTAGTAGACGATGAAGCAATTGCAAAGGACCCAATCAATGAAGCAGAGAAAGGGGTAAAAAAATAGAAAATGGTTATTCTGGGTTTGCGTTTTCTCTTTTTTTCCACCTTTTATATTTTTTGTTTTATTTTAATAAAATAATTGAGAATTATTTTGGGTTAAATGGTTTTAAAGTCCCGTCATTTTGTTTCAATGTAATAATGTCCAGATTTTAAGTCCTTTAATGACTGGAATTAAACCCTTTGTTATGATTTATTGTTTTTTATGTGTTTGTAATGCACTATTTACTTTAAAATGCTTAAGAAAATGGTTAGAATAGTTATCCATAATTTATCATTTATTTAAACATTAACCAAGTTGCAAATAAGAGCAAATTCTCTAATTCTAGCTTCATAAGGTAAGAACTCCCTTTCCTAATGTTTTATTAGGTGGCGACTCCATGATACCTACATTATGGTGTTCAATAGATGCTCTAGTAGGTTGATTGCCAATAATAAATAGTAATAAAGTCTTATCTATTACAAAGCAACTAGCCTTCATGAGTCAAATGAGCCTTAATTCGATCTTTAGCTCTAAAAGTGGGTTTTTGAGAGCAAAGGGGATGCTTATGGGATTCGGTGCGTGTCACAATGGTGACTCCACTTGGGACCACAAGATTTTACTCTGAAATCAACTTGTTTAATTTGACAATAATAAGTGTTTATTGTTAATTATTCCTACATTCTTCTAAATTAGGTTGCATTAGAAAATACTATGACCTTAGAATTAGGATAGGCATCCCTATTTGACCAATAATACGCTTTGGAAGCATAACCCTATGTTCATTTAATATAGAGAAATGCTAGGGAATAATCACTAACCTAAGCCTCATACTATATGGTATATTAAATGGAGACCTGATCAGTCATTATGCTCATGATGAGCTAGACCCATTGGTAGGAACCATACTTGGATAGCCCTAAAGTTGTACTACCAAACCAATGCCTCATATAATGACAATAAATACTTTCCTTAGGTATTATGTATAATAATAGTGAGCTTACTCTTTAGATCTCTATATATTTGATTAAAACTAGATAAATGAAGGTAGGTACTAATTAAAGGCTATCAAGCCTCAATGGGCCTATCTTTATTTGACTGATTTGTCAAAATATAAAGCGATAAAAAATGCATTTTTTTGCACTTCAAACATAAAAAGGTTATGCTGCCGATTGTCTACCATGTACCATTTACATTCATTAGATTCCCTATTAACCCACAGACTAATCTCACCTAGGAAAGAGATCACTTGTGCAAGAAAAATAAGGTTTGAAGGTTTTTTCTTTTAACATGCACATGTGTTTTCAGAATGATGCATAACGTATTCATACATTACTTGTATGATCATGCATCCTGCTAACAAACTTTACTTTTTAGCATTGCAGAGTCATCTAAGTGGTTTAGGGGTTTGACTTGTCATGGGAAGATGAGTATTTATTGGTCAAGCTTTAAACTTAAGTTTCTCTAGGAATTTACTTTGATTTAAGCTATAATTGCATTGTTTGAAATTTACTTGATGGAAGTAAATCTTTTGGCTAAATAGGAAAGTTTGAGTCTTGCTAAATAATTGGTTTCATTTGCTAAAGTCATTATAGAGTCAATAGGGTGGTTCAAAAGTTTGGATAGGTATCTGGTTAGGAGTTCATTTTTTGAAGACATTGGAATCAACAGCAGAAGTTGATTTGGGTTTGGTAGAAATCTTTAAGCTAGCTTAAAAAAGCATAAAAATGGTAAATCCAACATAGATCGAGGTTATCGATAGTCAAGAGTTAGATAAGAGACTTGATGAGTTTGAAAGAAGAATAAGAGCTATTTGAATGATTTAATTTGGTTTTTTTAGTTGTATAATTGAAGAAAAAGATAAAATTCAAGGGCAGAAGTGAAAAATCAGCATTTGAATGATTTTAAGGAGTCATGTTTCGTTCATGTTAGTTTAGAGGCTACCTACTCGATGGAGTGGTTCTTCACTCTATCGAGTGAGATTTAAAGGAAATAAAGAGGAGAAAGGTTACTCTGTGGATTGAAAATTCACTCTTCGAATGAAAACTCACTCAACCAAGCCACTTAAAGAGGAAAAATAGTGCAAGGCCACATGGTGGAAAGAGTTTGGCACTCTAACGAGCTAGAGAATCCAAGATGTGATGAAACTCTTCTTTGTTGCTGAAATAGGCGATCTTATTCTTTTGGAAGCTTAAATAGAGACCTAAATACCAGAAGAGGAGATGCCATTTGAATTACAAATTTCGTTAAGCTTTTATCTTAATTTTCACTTAGGGTTTGGAGGCTACAAATAAAACATATGAGAAGACTTTAAGAGCAATTGAAGTGTTTTATGTTTATCACAAGAATCTATGTGTAACATATACCTTTTAATTTATTTTTCTTTAATTTTTAAGATAATAAGTGTGTAGTCTCTTTTGCTTTTATAGAGGGAACTTAAAACCCTCATATTTCTATATGTAATGACTTAGTTTGATCTTTAGTTGAATGCAAGTTGATTATTTCTTAAATTCTTAGCAATTCCTTATCTTAAGTATGTTTGAATTAATTATTGATGTATTGAAATAATGATTGATGATCTAATGCAATATTAACCTAGGATATGCATGTTCAAAGTTTAATTCACCTAATTTGATGAAGGATTGTTTCATGGAATATGAGATAATTTTATGTTAATATTAAGTGATTTAGGGCTAAAAAAGTTGATTTCAAAATAGATTAAAGTAAGATCTCTTGAGAAATATTTTAAGGGATATTTAAGAGTTCATAAACTGGATATTTATGCTAAGTATTGAATTATTCCTAATAAGAGGGTTTGATGCTTAGGAAGATATTCTAAATAAGTTATCTAACTTTATTACCAATTTTCCATAATCACTTATGTTATTTTTAACTAAGTTATATGCATTAGAGATTAAGGTAAAAAATCCTTTAGCTGAAGTCTCTTTTATCTTTAAAGTTATCAACTTTTATTCACTTGTTATGTTTAAATTTCAGGTTTATTTTCTTCAATTTATGTTCAATTGGATTAGTTTTATTTATTTAATTGTTTAAGATTCTATCTTTAGTTTAGTTAATTCTTCATTATTTATAAATTTGGATTTCCTTTCATTTTTAACACACATTGATCACTCTAAAAAATCTAAAATACATAAAACATCAGATTTCCCTTGGGTTCATTATTTGGAATCTTAAATCATATTGCCCTATTTTACTAGACGATCTAGTACACTTGCTAAATATAAATCAACTTTTTGGCACCATTGTGGAGGCTATTTGGCATATATTTGTTTGAGATTTTTAAAGTGAATTATGTGTGTTCTTCTCTCTACTTTATATTCCTTGTTCTTTTATCCATTAGTTTATTTTGTTCTTATAGGTGTCTTTAGTTTATGGTAAAATGTGACTCACTTTTACCTCTAGAACCTGACATCGAGATAACATTTCAAAGGATTAGGAGATTAAAAAGTGAAATTGATATGAACCCTCCACGTAGAGACCCTCCCCAAGAGGATCCACTTATATTTAGAGCACATGTCATAAATAATCAAGCTCAAGGAAATGGGTTTAGGTATAGAACCATTAGGGATTATACCACTCCTAAATTGAATAAGGAGTATAGAACCATTAGGCTACCTCATAATCAACATTTCATGCTTAAATTGGCCATTATTACCATGGTACAACAGAACCAATTTTTAGGATCAAAGATTAAAGATTCAGCTCAACATTTGAACATTTTTTTAAAAATTAGTGATACTGTACAAATACCAAAGGTATCGATGGATGCCATTATACATAATTTATTTTCTTTTACTTTTATTGGTAAGGCAAGAGATTGGTTGAAAATGCTACCAAATCAGTCTATTAGTTTGTGGGACCAAATGCAAGAAAAATTCTTAGTTAAATTCTTGCCACCCACCAAGATGGCCATAACTATAAATTACCTTTTCCAACTCTAACTAGGAAAGAAAAACACAATGAATAGTTAGCTAGATTTTTGGAGATGTTTGAAAAGTTACTTGTAAACCTACAATTTTCTAAAGCTCTCATACACATGCCCAAATTTGCTAAGTTTATGAAAGAACTGTGCTTTAACTAGAAAAAGCTAAAATGAGTAGAAATGGTTCAATTATCTAAAAATTGTAGTGCAATTTTAATGAATAAAATTCCTAAAAAAATAAAGGATCTTATTAGTTTTACATTGCCTTGTAAGTTAGGAGGAAATTATATTAACCATGCTTTATGTCATTTTGGGTGCTAGTATTAATTTGATGCCTTATTTGATTTGCAAGAAATTAAATTTAGTGATATCAAGGAAACTCAAATGACACTGTAGTTAGTAGATAGATTCCTAAAGAGCTAAAAAGGCATCATTGAAGATTTAATAGTAAAGGTTGGAAACTTTATATTCCCGATTGATGTTATTGTAATGGATTTAGAGGGAGGTCAAAAGGTATCATTGATAGTGGGAAGGTAATTTTTAAACATGGCTAAAGCTTTGATTGATGTGCATGGACAAATAATGACTTTGAGGTTTAATGAGGAAGAAATGATTTTCAACATGAATAAGGTGTTAAAGCACCTATCGTATGACTTTGAAGAATTTATTTGTTTCATAGACAGTGTTCAAGAATGTATAGAGAAAAAACAAGAAGAAATTTTATTAGATGATGAGCTTAAAGGTTGCTTGATGCATTCAAGAAGCAGGGAGAAACTCAAAAAGAAACCCAAAGAGCTTATAAAAGAGCTGGAGAAAGAGCATAGTAAGAAAGGAATAAGGAGGTTGAACCATCCCCTTCTAAGGGAGAAAATAATTATGAACTTAAAACCCTTCCTTCACATTTAAAATATGTATTTTTAGAAGATTTGGAAGGCCCATTTGTGTTAAAGGAGCTGCAATCCTAAGTGACAGCTGATAACTATAATTTTGTTCTTAGTTTTAAACCATTTTTATTCTAGTTTTGTTTTCTTTTTTATGTTTTTCTGCTTATGCTCAGTAGTTTTTACTAATTTTTGCTAAGAATAGATTTTGTCTTTTATGCACTTTTGATCGTAATTGGTGTTGTTTTGTGTTGAATTGCAAAGATGTTAGGTACCTTACGATGGCAAACATTTCATTACCATTGTGACCTACTCAATTTTGGCAAAATGCACAATTTTAGCACATGTTATGGTCACAACCAATTCCCTATCTCCGTCACATATAGAATTCCAGAGCAAAATTAAAATCTAAAGCAACTCACGGTCACAACAAATTCATTACCACCATGAACTATTAAAGCTCATGGGCAGAATCAACTTTAGGAGTACCATATGGTCATAACCAATTCATTGCCACTGTAAACATACACCTCAATGTGGCAACCAATTCATAATCACCATGAAACTTGTAGTTAGTACAGAAAACTTGCACTTTATAGTGACAACTAATTCATTGCCATCGTGACTTCTTCAGGATTATAAAAAGTATAATTTCTATTTGGTAAAGAGAGATAATTTTTAAAACTATTTTCTCTTAGTTTTCATTTGTTCTTTAATCTTTCGGGTTTTTAATACTTTTATAAATTAAATACTTCATTTTAGATTAGATTTACAAACAATAGATTTCATATTCAATTTTTCTCAACTTAAACTCATATTTCTATTGGAGATTTAGAATAAAAGCAAATTGGATTCAAATGGGTTTTATCTCCACCATGACTTTTTTGGTTTAGTCTTTCGTATTTTACTTTTTATATGTATTGGATTATGAGTAGTGGATTAGTTTTTTGGGGCATCTTAGAATCCTTATAAATATGTGAATATTAAGCTGATTTGAGTTTTATGTATGGATTGATGATTCATTTTACAAGATGTTGAATGTTATTTCATGGTTTTTGATATTTTAATATTGCTATCTAGATTGGGTAATAAATTTAAATGCTTGAATGTCATGGATGTATTTTTTTCTTTGTTTCTCTATTAGATTTGCTATAACCTTGAGATTGCTCCGAAATGGAACTCAATGGGTTATAGGTAATATGATATTAGGAATACAATTAGTTATAAAATGAATGGATTTTTTAATTGTTTGGCTTTGAAATGGAAAAGCAATACAAACCTAGGATTTTAGACTCGTGCATTGGCTAATCATAAGACTTGTTCCGGAATGGGATGTTTTGTGATTAGAATAGCTTGCTTCGAAATGGGATGCTTGGATATAATGGGGTTAACCTGATTCAATCCAAATGACTTAAGATTAGATTAATTCACATTATATATGTGGAGAATGAATGAATGTAGGCAATGGTTATAATTAATATTTTAGTCTTTGATTTCATTACTTTTAGTTGTTTATTTTCTTATTTAGATTATTTTATTATTTAGATTTATAGCTCTCTTCATTTTAAAACTTGTGAATTTTCTCAGATTAATTTTGCTTAACCATATACTTAGCATAACAACCCTTTTTTTCTTAGGATCAATATTCTGGGGTTTTAAATATATTCCTTTATATTACTTAGCTGATCAAGTGCACTTGCTAGGAACCAACTAATTTTTTAGTGTTGTTGCAGGAGGGAAACGGTGTTGTTTGTTTAATATTTTTAGTTGAGTAAGTTGAGATTTTTATTTTTCTTATTTTTGATTTGGTGTTATTCTTTACTAAAAGATTTCAAAGCATTTTCACATGCTACATGTTTATGTTTAAGACTATAATTTGGTTCTTTTGAGAGCATAGATGGATGATTTGAGGAAGGAAATGCAAGAACTATAATACTGACATCAACCTTCAATAATCGATTCGTCACCATCTTTTAATGATTTTTGTTCTCAAGGGATATTGCAAAAGTTAAGTGCCTCCAAAATTCAAGTTATTCTTGACTTGCTTACTAGTAGGGAGAAGCAATTTAGAGCTGAAAAGAAGAATGGATCGCCACAATCAATTCTAAAGAGGAAAAGATCAAGAATCAAAAGAACTTATTGAATACTCGACCATTTGTTAAGAAATCAAGAAATAGGAATGAAAAATCTGGAGTTCAAGCTGAAGTTTTTGAGTACTTCTATGAAAATTCAAAGCAGTGGTGATACCAAAGATAAAGTGAATCAAGCACCAATGGTGGTAAATGAAGAATTTAAGTGTGGGGTGTGCGAGTTAAAAAAGAAAATACTCATTGTTAAAGATAAATCATATACCTTAGATAATGAATTTCAATCTCTTGTAAAGGATTTCTCACCAGGTGGTATAACTCAATTTAGTCCACTTGAAGAGTTTAATAAGGCTAAAAGAGCCAAAAGAGTTCATGTGTGAAGAACCTAAGGTGGAGTCGCACTTTATTAAATACATGGGATTGGCTACCTTGGTGAATTTTGACAAGTTTCTTCTACTGATGGGAGAAAATGAAGAACAAAGTCCCGAAAGACCAATATTTGGATCACAAGCTTGGCCTTTAGACAATAACACAAGTCGAGCTAAGAATTAGTAAATAGAACTATTTCTCTAACCCTACTCCTTAGTAGTTTGTTTTCTTTGTTTATTATTTTAATTTTAAAGTTTTTAGTTTTTTTATAAGTTTACTAAATGAGTGGTAATTCAATTAAGCTTTGGTTATTGCTTAAATAAGATTAGAATTAAATATGTTAATATACATAAAAGTAGGTATTAAAGTCTATAAAATTCATAGAAATTCTGATACAATAGGGATTGATTTGTCCCTGTCATGTCTAGTACTTTTAGTTGTATTTGTCCTTAAGAACTTCATTTTTCTACACCTTTTTGCATTTTATTCCATTTCTTCCTCATCTCATCATCATTTTCGATTTAAGCACCCACTTTCTTTTATATTTGCATCAATTTTGGCATGATTAACATAAACCCACCTCATTTTGTTATTTTTATTTTTATTTCTTTTTTTAATAGTTTATTATATTTTTAAATTGTTCATTCTTAATAATTTTATGTTTTTTTAGTTTTGTCTTTTATTTTTCTTTTAATGTTGTTTTTAGCTTTATTTTTTAGTTTATGTTATTATTTTGTCATTTTTTAATTCACTTTATTTTTCAGTTTTGTTTTTAATTTTAGTATAATTGTTTTATTTGTTTTCAGTTTTTATTTATTATTACTATTAAATACTTTTGTATTTTAATCTAGTTTGCTCTTTGGTTGTTTTTATTGGAATTATTTTGAACTCTAATTTCGTGAATAGCTTGTTTAGAGGATTTAGTTTAGCAAGAGAGTAGTTGTACAACTTAGTAAGAATCATTTTCAAATTTAGTTTCAGATAGTCTTATATCTACTAATTTCTTATTCCTTATGCACTTTAGGCTATGTTTGTGAAAACTTTGAAAAATTAGTGTGTGAAAGCTTTAGAGTAAAGGAATTTTATGATGGCTAGAATCTTTATGATCACCCTTCAAAACAATTTAGCACCTTAGGCAAGATTAGGATATAACCTCAGTAGCCTTTCTTTGGTAGTCACTTTTAAATGACCTTTATCTCACTTATATATATATATATATATATATATATATATATATATATATATATATATATATATATATATTCCATTACTAGCCTCATTGAACCATTTCATTATGCTTAAAGTATACCATTTAATGATTTTTATTGTTGCACTATGTTAGTCACCATATACTTAAATGCCTTTATCTCCTTTATCTAAGATTTGGCCAATCTATGGTTAGGTTGTATAGTGCATCATGAGTGTTTAAAAGGTTTAGTGCTTTAAATGGTTAAAGTGTTAGTAATTGATAAAAAGTCTAGAATTTAGTGTGTTAGAAGTTTAAAATTTATAAATATTAGTTTACTACCAAGTATGGTAACAAAGAAGGATTGTTGATACTTTGCATATGAAAGAATAAATAAATAAATTTTCGATCAAGAAATTTTGAGATATTTATTCAATGTAAAGAATAAGTGTGGGGTATCTATCGATCAAGAAGAAGTTTGTAAATGCTTAAAATTTAAGCAAGATAAAAATAAGAGATTTTTAAAGTTCATGTTTCCTTCTCATGTATGTCTTGAGCTTATTCAGTTTTTTTTAAAGATTCTTCTTTTAACAAGTACTGATAGAGGTATTATTTCATAGTAAGATTGTTTATTGTTAGAAAGTTAGGTGGAAATCTTGGGTAGTGTGGCTAATTTTAGTTTGTCAACTTGATCTATCTTTTAATACAATATCTTAGCCTTACATTACAACCTTAAAGTAAGACGTAGTGATCTTATTCTTGTCCTGAGTTGTTTAGTGGAGATGACCCATGTGGTTTTGGTGCTAAATGAGAGGCTTATGGCTATCTTGAGTTTAAAGCTCGAAACCATTATGCAAAACTTTTGCTTATTCTTATTTTTTCCCAAATGCTACAGTACACTAGTTGTTTGTTTTAAAAAGGGATAAATTTGATTTTGCCTAGCACACATATAAAAAAGAAATTTTTTTATATAAATTAGTTTGAATCTTTTTTGTTAAATGCTTTCATTAATTGTCTTCTGCTTAGTACTATTTAGTTTGTTTGAATTATCTTATTCTGAGTTAAAGTTTAAAATTTTAGGAATGCGGTTAATTCACTTGCTTAAGGACGAGCAAATACTAAGTGTAGCACCCTTATCCTATAATCTATACAAATTACTTTATCCATCTCATTACACATGTTTTATTGTGCAACAAAAACATATACCAACTATATAGAGAACTGATATTCATACTTATATCATAAGAGTGTTATACTATTAAGACTTCATAATATACATTAGAGTCTCTTTACAAAATATAACAACTAATTAACATCTTACAAAATACCTGTACTTTTACAAGATTTCCAACACAACATAAAACCCTCGAAATACAAAAAGAAACCAAAAAGAAGTCTATATACTTTAAAATCTTCAAAAACTTGTGTTGGCCAACCTGCTACAAATATCAGTCATGCGAGAAAGTCCTAGCTTTGCAACCTACACGGATGAAACACTCGTGCTAAGCTATAGAGCTTAGTAGGGAATTAAATCATGATAAACGATCACTCACAGTGATTGTCAACAAGCACACAACATGCCTCAACTATAACAATGATTTATTTCAAGAAATGAAAGAAATTAAACATTTACATTCACTTATAGAAAACATAAAATTCAACGGTAAAATTTGCACCGACGTTTCATTCACCATATAATAATCATACTAGTTCCAACATCCTTTGGACTTAAGTTCGACCATTGATAATATTCTTATTTTTATTAATCAATGCTTAATCATGAAAGTATAGTTATCTATTATTAATTTCTTAAACAATCTTTATAGACATAGAAATTATCTTATATCTATTCTTCTATGTCTTGGATATATACACACATTAGAATTATATAACAAAACAACACTTCCAATTACCATGAGATTATTATATTACTATAAGCTTACTTTATATTCTATAAGTTATTCATGTTATAACATATTAGATGTATCATAAAAATAAGTTTATCAACTAAACATAACACTAAATACACTTTAAAGAATGTGTACATGCAACAATGTGAACACATATATAAGCATAGGAAAACACATATATAATCATAGGAAAAATATTTCAAAAACAATGGGTATTATAGCATAACTCCTATAACCCTTAGTATGAAATATGCTATGCTATTATGATAATTATTGCATTCATTCTAAAAGACAATACCCTATACCCTGATATAAGTTTCTTCATAAATCATACATTTTCATACATATAGAAATAAAGGACATATATATATCATCAATTAACAATTAACATGTATTTATGACACTAGTAGTATAGATACATATACTATTAGACATTCTTTTAATTGTGGGTTTTATGCATAACAAAAGGAATTTCATATGTAGAATAGTATAAAGTCAATTAAGAATTTGTATGCCTTATTAAACTTTTCTTAACCTTTAATAATAAAGCATGCACTCTTCTAAAGAGGTGGAAACTGTTCAGAATAGCTGTAAGGTACCCTTTTAGGCACGCCTTTCTATCCACATCCTAGACTCAATGCAGGTAATTAAATCCTTTCATAAAAACTCACTTTTCTTTACTTTAACTTTATTCACATAAGTTTAATCATATTTATATGTATACACTTATAAAACTGTATACTCACATAAACTACATAAGATAAACATTATAAGACTACTTCCACTTTTCAACATTACTATCTTTATTTATAAGGAGATCATGGCATGTATTTCCACAATATCACATCTGTAAACAACATTTATCATCTCATTATATTAAGCACCTCTATTCAAAGTATACATGCCCACATATCTATATTTCCATATTTCTTTTAAACATATCATATGCTTAAGAACACTTTTGTTTATGATTATAAATTCACTCTTATATAAGCTTTGTATTATCATACTTATATGATATAATTATAGAAACCATAATTATATGTAAATGCATATGCATGTCTATGTCATAATTAAGTAAAAGCATATTTCAAGATTTAAACCCATCCATGTGTAACCACACTATGTTTATGCTATAAACACATATATACTCTATTAATAGCATTACTTTTTCATATATATAAATTTGACATTTTAGATATACCCAAGATTAACCTCAATAGATTAATAATAAACACGTATATTCTTTAGTATAGTGTCATTTAGACATTCATGTATATATATATATATATATATATATATATATATTAGCCCAATCAAAGTTAGGTCATATAACTAAGTACAATAACTTTAAGTTTTAATATGTAAACAACAAGACAGTATCATCATGCTATCTTAAATTCCAATATTCATTTATAATATACATACATACCAATATTTTACAAGACAAGCATAGTCAATCAGCATAATATAACCAAGTAAAATTTATAATCCATATTTACATTTTAAGGTTGATGTCTAATACTATAATGTATTAGTAAATCAAATAAATCGATATTAATTAGCTATATTCCTAAACATATAATTGTTTGGGCATATATATATATACTGTTTAATTTCAGCATCTTAATTATGTTCATTTGAGATGGTATCAGCATCTATATTTTCAATGTTTTAAACATGCATGTACATGCACATTCAATTTGAGGTAATATACATTATATGCATCCATATGAACAATTATGTATGTTCATATATACAACTTCCAACATTCATGTATATGTATTTATATATATTCATGTTTTCTTCTTTAATTTTTGAACTCTATATACATTTTATGGCATTTAATTTCATTTATAATACTTTAACATTTCATTATCAATTTCATAGTTGAATAATTTTAAAACAATATGCACTATCATTTGATTAAATATATATATAAGCATAATTTCACATAACCATCCATGTACATGTTTTTGACCATACATGTATATACATAACATTTCAATCAAATAGTTTTCATGCTACTTGTAAATTGGTGTATTTTCATGTATACATAGATTTAACATAACAACATTTAACACTAAATATTAAAAATTCTGCCTTTAGAATTCTGCACAGTGGCAGAGTTTCAAATACAATTTGTATGCCATTTTTGACCTGGAAAATGTCATTTTTAGCAAAATTTTCCTTATACAAACATGTCCCCCGATGTTTCCCTGTTTTAGAACATCAAAAATAATTTCAATAGCACTTCCAAAACTCAAGATATTTTTACTTTAATAAATACTATTCCTATTGATAGTGCTATGTATAGGTCCGAAATTAAGCTAAAATTGGACAAGCTTAAGGACATAATTAGGCTTTGCTTTCTTCATAAAAAGTATATGATTAGAAGTCTATTTTTAATAGAATCAAACCCAATAGTATTTTGTTCAATATACGAAGAGATATATCAATTTTTTCAACAATATGCTCTAGAACCAAGAATAATAGCTCACTACAATTTCAATAAATCATATAAATTATTTAAAGGCAGATTTACGGCTAGGTTTCTTCTACAAAATTTTTTATCTTTCTATCAAGTTTATATAGAATCAAACGTCACTTAATTATGACTTAAATACAAGGAGTTATGGTTATGACATTGGTAATTGTTCAAAACTGCCTATATACTCAAATAGTTCACTTGTACGAATTTTATGAGTTCCTTAACAACAAAATCAAGCCACAAATCCTTCTAATGAATTGAAGATAATTGAATCTAATTTACCTATAATTTTTATTCACCTCAATCCGAGCTCTACAACTCCATATATGGACAAAACAATCAGCCTAGTTCACAAAACCACACCCAGTTTTTCCTCAACATTCAAAACCATGATTTTTTCCTATTTAATCTCTCATTAACCCTAAAAAAACTATTAAATTACCAATAAATTAAGTAATCCAAGCATAAACATTTATATCCACACACATGCATGAAGAATAAGTTCCCTAACCTAATCATGCAACTCAAATCTTCTCTTCTACTCTTGTAATCTTCCTCTTCTTCTTAATGATCCTAACTTTCTCCTTCTTTTCCTTTCACAACAATTTCATCCATTAACACAAACTTCCAGCATTTAACTCAATCTACTATCTACCAAAACAAGAAGAAGAAGAAGAAGAAGAAGAAGAAGAATTATCAAATTAAGTTAATTACCTTGTAGATATACACTAACTTGTTCTTCAAAAATCCACATGCAAGTATTTCTTCAAGGATTTCTTAGAAGGCACTAACCATGAACACCAAAAGAGAGAAGAAATTTTGTAACCTCACTAAAGATTTTTGTCCCACACACCATCTCTCATCACATGTTTAGCTTTTATAATAACAAGGGAAAATCCCCGTTTTGATCCATTAAGAGTTTGCATGTCACAAACTATCACACACCTTTATGCATGCTATAATTTGACCCCTCCTTTAAATCTATCTTCTAAATCAACCTATCCATTTTATTCCTTTGATAAATTGACCTCTTAATTATTCATTTATTCACATTTGCCCCTAAAGATGCCATAATTACAAATTTACCCCAAATTAATACTTAATACTTCAATTATACCCTTGAATATTATTATAACAACATAATAAATTAATTATGACCTTATAAAATTCATACCATATAATTTACACATTTATCACATAATTAATGATAACTTAATAACATTTTTACCCTAATTAATATCTTAACTCTTAATAATTCATCCAATAATGCTCAATTAGACTTTAATAACATGTATTTGCCCTTGAATTCTACTAGGACCTATTTTGGGTCTTTACACTAAGTATGGGGGTAACAGTGATGGAAATGAATTTAAAGAACCGGTCATTATTAATATGCGAAAGAGGGTTTATAGCTAGACTTAAAAAAGTAAAATAAAAATAAAAGAGAAAATAAGAGACTATAGCCATACGGGTTAAAAATTGGAAAATAGTAACCTGGCTAAAATTATCCATCTCACAAAGGTGATAACCAAAAAAAGGCATCTTGGGCAAAAATTAGAGGTAGAGGAGTGAAAATGTTCAATCAAGAAAACCCAAGAGAGCTTATTGATAATAGGGTGATGCAGAACCCCAACCTATATGGAAACTAGAATACTAACATACCATGAATACTGAATATAAATAAGAAAATAAATCAACAATCTAAAGAAACTCCAAACAAGAATGATTAGAAACACTTATAATAAATTAATTTAAATAAATAGGAAGAAGAAGAATCAAGCATACATTAATCAAGCAAATTGCCTAAGTCTAATTCTTCATGTAATAACAAGAATCAAGAAAAATCAACTCTCACAAATTTAGGCAAGTTAAATGAAATTCTCATTAATTAAGAAGTAATCAAGTGTTACAAATGAAGAATTTCAGCTCTTTAAAAGGGCAAGGTAGCCATCCCTATCTTGAGCAATTACAATCAAACATGAACTCCTTAGATAAATAATGAAATACAATACAAAGGTAATTCCTAACCTTTATAAACATATATTTGGCCAAAATATAGACTAAGTGCATGAAGAGATTAAGATAAATACAATATGAAAGTAATCCAAAAAGTTTAGTGATAAACATGCATCATTATCCTAAGAAAATGAAGGAATGGATGTAGACATAATCTTAGCTGTAAGTGGAATTCAGCCAGCCCTCAAAGGATATGGTCAAACTAATATTTCTCTCTCTGACTCTCTATGATAATATCCTAAAATAATAAATATTTATAAAGAAAAATCCATTCCTAAAATTTAGAAGCCTAAGTTCACAAATATAAGCTGAATCCTTAATATTACCTAAGCCCATTATAATTGAATGCTCTCATGTATAATTTTGCCTTTTTATGTATTATAAGTATCAAATAGTTATTTTAGCCCAACTCTTTAGAAGAGATAAGCCTAACTTTAGCCTACCTACTTAAACTACCTAAAATAATTAAAGTAAGCCTAAACCAATATGAAATAAAACAAACCTAAACTAAGCTAGCCTAATTTGTTTCTTTAGGTTCTAGCCTACCCAAATATATTTAATTACATGTATACATAAATAATATAAACTAAATAAAGTAGCTTGAAGACCTATTGCACCATTCGACCAAAGCTTTCTTCAGAGTCCAATTTAGCATCTTTCTCCTCTTGAACTTGCATTTTCTCCACATAAGATCCAATGAAAGCTTCTTTGACCTTGTTTTTATGATTAGTCCTTGAGCAAGTGCTAGTTTATCTCTCTTATTGCCAATATGTTTGGTTGTGCTTATATCACATAGGGAAGGTGCTTTCAAAGTTTAGTCGTGAAATTGAATAGGGTATTGTACTTTTTCAACTTAATGTTAAGTAATGATCATGTGTAGTGTAAATATCTTGAAATATTTTCATATGTAATTGCGATGCATGCCAAACCTCGTAAAGGATCCAGTTTTCCTTTGAAAGCCTGCTTTTAAGGATCGAGACCAGATCAAGGTCTGTTTAACTTGTCAAAGCCAATCCCTTCGTAATAGATAAGGATATGGTCTAACATGCAATATACTCGGACCACCAAAAGGCATGAGATCGTGCATTGGAGTATCCCTATCCATTTACTAACAACTAACTTACAAGGCATCTACTGAGCATCACAAGGTATAAATTTAGGAGTCACCACCCAATAGAATATTGAAAAGTGATTTTTAATATCTTGTGATACCAAAACTAGAGAGAGTCTAGATTCCATAACTATTTATACCCTTGGTTAATGATATATAAGTGAGTTTAATGATTACTATATTTTATATCTTTTCTCACATAAGTTATTATGCATAAAAATAATCAAGTCAGAAATCTGGAAAGCATGGTCTGGAAAACATTAAAGAGTGGAAGAATAAAGTAAAGAGAAAATCATACATAAATTAGGTTAATGATTGATTTGGAAATGTTGGTTCCCTCATGCATATTTATAAAATTTTTTATGTGATTTTTGAAATAAAATAAGAGATTGATCCATTTTATGAGAAAAATCCAATTAATTGGGTAAAAATATTTTAGTGTCATTTTTCTTAATTATCATGCAAAAACTCATTTTTTACCAGCTATTATAATCGATCAAATGGAAAGTATTAAAAATAATATTACAGGTCCGAATAAAGAATTAGAAGGAAATCCTAATCTAACTTCGCTTTATCTTCCAACTCAACCTAGGAGGGAAATTATACATGAACATGTGCTGAAAAATATAATTAGTATATAATAACAATAAAATTGACAATAAAAGTATGATAATATTTATACGATTCCTTAAAAATATTATCATTAAAGCCATAAAAGTATTAATAATGGTAATATTTATAATAATAAAAATAACACACAATAACAATGTCAAACATCATAATAATAACAATATCAATAATAATGATAATGATAATATAAATAATAATTAAATTGGCAATTAGGTATACAGATAAATATATAGAATAGAAATACATAAAGAAAGAAATCAAATGGGCCAAAGCACAAAAGGACTAGTGGGGTAAGTTATGCTTCTCCCCAATGAGCCACCACTGTCTACTCATGAGTGAGTCACGAACTCGATCAATCAAAGTGAGTCATGGACCCAGTCCATGAGGAAGCCTAGAATGAATTAGGGCCACTATAACGTAGCCATAGACAGAGCTTAAAGCTCCAAAACTCAAATTCAAAGCCCTAAACTCATAAAAACATCACAAAACTTCCTAAGAATAAATTATAAGTTCAAATCAATGCTTAAAAAACAACAAATAACACAATTTTCATGGATTTTTCATGTGAGAGAAAGTAAATTCTAGAAAGAGAAAAGAACACCTAAATATATAAAACTCATCCCTATTTACAAAACAAACATAAATTCATGCATAATTTGTCAAAATACACACAAATGTTTCAATAACAAAAGGTTTAGACAAAGAAAAGAGAAAAACACATGTACAAAAAAAGGAGATAAAGAACACAAGAGTTAAAGCTTTAAAATAAACTATATTCTTAATAAAATGAGAAATTACGGTGCTCAAAAACTAGGATTTAACCTTTTATATTACCTTCAATTGAGCTGTTTTGATAGAATTTGTGGTTGTGCTACTTCTTCCTTCCTGCTTCTTTAATTTTCCTTTGAAAACAAAAGCAAGCCCAATTTTTTCTCCCCTTATCTTTAGCAAATCCTTTTTTTATCTCCAAAAAATATCCCATCTTTATTAATTTTTATGATTAGGATCCGAGAAAACTAAAGATTTTTTTGTTGAAATAATCCCTTACCTCAAAAAAAAAAGAATTAAAAGTTTTATTAGAAAACATTGAGTTATGGGCTAAACACGTGAATGATGAGTCATAGGCTGTGACTCATAGGCAATGAGTAATGGGACCTATAAAGTATTTAAAATCATTAATGAAGAGTCACAGGCTAGGTTCGCGACTTATTAACAACTTACGGACTAGGTCTGTGACTTAATAACCAATGACGAAAAGCCCATTTCCCTCTATTTTGCAAAGGGTACAAAATGAGGCTTATAAAAGAATATTTTTCTTTTAAAATCTAATGCATACATTTCATAATGCTTTAGAAAACCTATAAAAGAATGTACTGCCATTTCCTAACCATTTCAAAGATAGCACTATCATCGTTAGGTAACCCTGATAGAGGCTAATCCTATCTTGGTGTCTACAGTTGCCTCCAATTTTGGAAAACTACCACAATATGTTTGGTTTGCCAAAATTCGTAGTAAAAAGTTAGGACACATTCCTGAGGTGGTTATCTTCTTAATTATACAAAGGTTTGGTGATAAGGCAATCCATGTAATCTTGATAAAAACAGAACCATATAATCCTTACTTTTAGCTTGGGAGCTAGTTATGTGTAGAGAGTACCTCTTAAAGAGGACTTTGGATTTGTTTGCTCCGAAGATACTTTGAACACCTATCAATGAGGATTTTATATTTGTTAGTGAACTTCATCAATTGTAGAAGTGCTTGGATTAGATTTTGAAATTTTTAAGTTTTACCTATAGGTAAATAGATTTGAAGCTTTAAATGCCTCTTAAAAGGACTTTGAATTCATAGATAGACCCCATGTCTATGGTAGTGCCTAAATTTGGAAGATTTCTCAGAAGGGTTTCTAAATGTCTCTTGAAGAGGACTTCAAATGCATAGACGGGCCCCACTATCTTTAGTAATGATTAGGTTTGGGCTTTTGATGTTTGCCCATATGTAGATGTGGTTTAAGCTTTTTATTTGAACATCTCTTGAGGTGGATTTTGGGTGTTAAGCTTGTGGAAATTTCTAGAGGATTCAAGCCTTTTATTTTTTCCTTTGGATTTTTAAAGTTTTTTTAGTTTTTGGCTTATTTTCTAAAGATGTTAGATATGTTATCTGTTAGCATATTTTAAGTACAAGCATTTCATTAATTAAGGTATTTTATCCTTTTGAATTTTTTAGGGGTACCTTCTAAGAGAACTTAAGAGGCACTAAAAAAACTTTTGGAGGCTTATTGGAAGGATTTTAATTCTGGTGTAGCAAACTTTATAGTTTACAGCTGTGCTAAAGTTGCAACCAACTATGCTATTTGCAGTTGTGCCATAATTCATTGGCAAACTCCATTGCTACAGTAGTGATCAAATGTATAGGAAAACTTCATAGTCTATGATAGTGCCTAGGATTAGGATGAACTTCACTACTGACAAAAGTGCTAAAGATTATGGAAAACTCTATTGTTTGTAGCAGTGCCGAAGATTATGGAAAACTTCGCTATTTACAACTATACCAAGGCTTATGGTGAACTTTTCTATTTATGGTTGTACTAGTGATTATTATGAACTCCTTTATTTGTGATAGTGCTAAAGATTATATTGACCTCTATTTGTGGCAGTGCCAAGAATTATGACAAACTTGGCCATTTACGATTTTACTAAAGATTATGGTGAACTTCGCTATTTATGATTGTGCCGAGGCTTATGATGAACTTCACTGTTTATGGCAGTGCCAAGGATTATAGCTCTAGCTTTTAATGTATTTAAGACTTATTTTTAACTTTTTGGAATCTTTTCCAAATTTATATGGCTTGATTGTACATTGAATTTTTACAATTTGAAAAGTTTTGAGTTTGTGTGATTTAGGTATATGTTGTGTTTGTTTTTTTTTCTTACATTATGAATGTATATTAAATTTGTATAGTTTAGGTGTACATTAAGTTATTGCATGTTGAACATATTTTTAGACTTGTACAATTTTAAAACATGTTAAGGCCTTGAAACTTAATGTATTGATTATTTATAACATTTGTATTCTTTGTGGATTTCGGATTTTTATTTTTCTTGGCATCTAAATGTTAAGGATAAAGAGTCTTACTTTGTTGCCCCCATTAAAGATGTGCATTGGTATCCCAACTCCACAAAGGAATCTCTTTTTTATAGGTTTGTATAATCCTCACCTCTTGGGAATTTTGTCATCAAGTGAGATATTAATTCCATGGAAATTGCTTCCAACACGGCATGAATAAATGACCTTGCTTATGAAGTTCCTATAAAAGATGGTAGGCTTAGGATTGTGGCTAGATAATGCAACAGTGTTCCCATGTCATTAAGGCATGTTAGAAAATAAATGGTGAATCGATGATAAATGGTTTAGTTTGTGTAGTTGTGGTATTACCAGTAGCCTTATTTGTTCAATTTTATATAAGGGTTATTTAAAACGGTTATCATTGAAGGGAGTATTGTGGATAATAGATGTCTTTCTGACTGACACTTTAGTTGGGGGTTATAATTGCATAATGGTAGTTGGTAGCTATTGGTATATTTAATCTAAGTTTATGTAAAAAGCTATTTTCATATTTAGAGTAGTTTTAACAAATGGTTGCTTGCCTTTTTTTTTTTAAAAAAAAAGAAAGAAGATGTCATTTTAATGTCTTTTGCCTTGCAATGGATTAGCTGAGTTTTTTAGGAATATAAATTGTGGTAGTTTAATTGTGAAGCAAAACTAGTTGTATTTCATAATTCATTGCATGAATATATCATTTTGAAGTCTTTTGTCATAGAGTGAAATACTTGTAATTTTTATTGGAATATAACTCAAATGTGAATCAAAAGTATTTTTTAAAAATTTATTCATTTTGAAACTTTACTGCATGGCTTATAAGTTGTAGAGTACAATAACAAGCTAGGAAAAAAATATCTAACCGCACTAACTTCAAAGTGTTTTTACCAATGCCAGTTGTACTACATTGAACCTGCATGAATTTGAATTCTTGACTCAAGTTATTCTTTCCTTTATTTTGTATCTTCATAATTTCTCATGTATAGATCTTGGGCTTTTCTTCTTTCTTTCCTCTTTTGATCTTTTTAATGTCTTAATAGCTTTAATTAACATTTCAAAGATTATTTTCCATTCGCTTATTCAATTTGCTATTTGGCACATGCTTCAATTGCCTTAGTTGCTTTCTAATTTCTTATTTACTTGTGGCTTTTATTTATGATTGATAATGTGAATTATCTTTGGTTGATTATTTTTGGTGTTAATGGTTTGAATGCAAAATGCAGGGATTATTAGTATGAAACATATGTCTCGAGATAATTATTCAAAATTTGTAATATTTTTAGTGATAGAATAGTGATAGATAATTCCCTCTCAATTTTTGTAATATTTCCCTACGAAATTTTGCTTTTCGTAACTAAAATTTGCTTGTAGGTAAATTTGGCTATGGAATTATAAATTCTATTGGTAAATTTATTGATGGAATTAGATATTTTGTCAGTAAATATGGCAAATGACAGAATTTTTTTGGTTTGTACCTCCCAAAAGAATTAGCGATGGATAATGTTTTCCATTGGTAAAGGTGCCAACAATCGGTTCTCTTATGCCATTTTTTGTAACTAAATTTTGTTGACAATTTGGCTTCCCTGCGAAAATTCACTCTATTTCATTGAGAATTTTTGTCAAGGAAATGAATTTTTCTTATAGTGTCATCACTGGGACTGAGTGGATAATGGATAAATATTTACATGCCATATACATCTCAAAGCACATACCATTTTGGTGAACCCAAGTCAAACTCCAACATGGATAGTCACACATTATTGCAGCCTCTCCTCCTCTTATTTTCTAGTTTTTGGATTTCGTATTTGATGGGTTTCAATTAAGTCCTAAATACAATCCATTAAAGCTCAATGATAATTAGTCTCATATCATGTATGCTGATGATAGTTAAAAAGCTAATCAGGCCTATGCCCAGGCTTCCCTAAATTCTTAGTAGGCATTGGTGGTAAAGGTTGTAATTTCCACATTTATTGAAATTATCTTTTATTTTTTCTTATCTATCTTTGTTATACCCATATTAGAATTATCTATCAAGTTGACACATCCAATACCATGGGATTGTTATATTATTTAAGGCTTACTTTATAATTTATAAAATTACTCATGTTTCAACATATTAGGTGTATCATAAAAAAAAACAAGCCTATTAATCAAGCATATCAATTATTCATCATCACTAGACTATCCTTTTATAACAAGGTCATGGGTTTTAGATTTGCATACTTTGAACCACAATAACAAATACATATAATTAGATATGCATATACCAACATTACAAGCACATATGGATATAACCATAAAAACATAATTAACTATGTATCATATGAACTCTTGTTGTGTTCTTTTATGTTGCCTGCCTCATCCAATCTCTCAACCCTTTATCCTATCCCTTTCTTTCTCAATACAATTCTATCAGCTTAAAGGAATTGATGAAGGTTTTTCATAAAATAATTTCAAGTTACCAATTTTTTATGGAAATCATTTAGTTGAATTTCAGACCAATCATTCTTTTCAATTTTTTTTTTAATCATCAAATTTTGGTTCTTGTGTTTTTGCATATTAATTTGGTGTCTAAAGAGACTATCGAGATAGAGTAATGTGTAACTATATTCTTTGAAAATAATTACATTATGATTTCTTCTTTGTTTCTTTGTTTCTTTTTCCTTAATTCTTATTGTGATTTAAATCTAAGCCTAATTTCTTATTTCATTTCATTGATTATTTATTTATTTATTATTCTTATAGCTGAAATCTAAACATTCTTTATTTTATGGCTTAATTTTTTTTCTTTTGCATTTTTCTTCTGTTTTCTCGTAAAAAAAAAGAGAATGAACATTTCTTCTTTTATTTTATGGTTGTGTGTACAGCATATTTGTTTGAATTCTTCTAAGATTTGCTAACGAAATTTATATATATAACTATTATTTTTTTGTTTTTCCATTTTTTAAGGAACCCATTTTATTATTTTTCCTCGGCAAAATTTAACTACCACAACTTCTTCGAGCAGAATTGCTATGACAAATATTTGAAACCAAAGGCAAAATTAGAGGTTCTACAATGTTCACATAGGTATTTATTTCTAGCTGTATGCTTAGCTCTCTTTTATAATTAAATTTTGTTTTTTATATATAAAAACCTACTAAAGCATAACATTTTTCCATATATATAATCACTTAAGCCTAAAACTAAAGGAACTGCTTATAAACTGTTGCTTGTGATCTTTCACCTTTAAGTCTATATTCATAATTCATATAAAATGGGGTCATTCTGGTGAGGATGATGAATGACTAATAGGCTTGATAGTTAAAGTATTGTTTTTATTTTATTTGAGGGTGTCAAGTGATGAATGAGACTAATAATTGAATGTAACATTCATCTCTAATTGTTGCCTTACATTTATTGAAGCTTTTGTGTTAAATTGCTACATTGATCTTTTGGTAACATTATCATATAGTTGTGATCATTAAAATTAGACCTTTATTAGTATCTATTACTCTATTGGATTTCCTTACTTTGCTTGGTTGATTATGTATCATCTGTATCACTGATTCTAATATATGTCATTGAAAATGTTCTATGGAAGAGTATCATGTGAGGTGTATTTGAATATGGCCAATCAGACAATCGTTCTTTAAGATTATTACCCTGAGGTGAGGAAATATAAATCTTCACTTTCCTTGACCACTATAATTTAAAGAATTCATGAAGTTGCTTTATAAGTTTCAAGTAATTCATGTCGTGTTCCACTTTTTGTGAGAAGTGACTCTATAAACATATAGGTTTTCAGCTTGCTTCATACATTTTGACTATCCTGGTTTCTTGTATTGACATCCTTTGAATCTTCTCATAGTTGTTATTTTTTTGCTTACTAGATTTTTGCTACAATTGTCTTTAGATGTGACATGCTATTACTTCTTGGCCCTATAACGTTAGAGTTTTTTCTAGTATTTTCATGTTTGCTATTAGCCCTTCACCTATTTTTTGTAATTCTGTTAAACTGGAAAGCATTATGATATATGAATGTATTGTATCCATTTTTTTGTACTGTTGCATCTTAATTTAGTCAATAAGCATGCATATTCTTATCTTTAGTTCCAATTGTAGCTTTTTATTTTTCTCATGGTGATACACTAAGCATAAAGTGAGAGATGAGTTGGGTTATTCGTATTTGAGTCAAAATTACAAAATAACTTCTGAACTAAAATTATTGAAATAATTGGCTAGACAAGCAGAAAAGAATGCTAATCTTTATATAGTCATGTTATACATTGGGAGGCATATTGAAGATTATGGCAGTTAATAGTGCAATTTTAAAATTTAAGGTGTATTAATCTATGGTAGTGAGTTTGATAATTAACTAAAATAACCATTCATTATCAAAACTATTTACAAATGCAAAAGCAACTAAAATAACCATTCATTATCAAATTTGAGAATGCAAGTGAGGATTCCATTCTAGGCTAGGTAAGTCTCATATTTGCATTTGCTATTTTGAAATGTAATTTCTTATAGTAGTCCCATTAGCCACCTTATGATTTTTTTTGTACTAACTTCAAAGAGTACATATTGTAGAATCATAAAGATATAAATAAATGACATGAATTCTTTTCTTAGTTGATGTTTGACTTGGAAGATGATTGTTCATATTTCATTAATTGCTTAATCATCTTATCTAAGCCTTAACCTAATTGTTAATAACATATACATGAATTACTATAATTATGGATTATTCCTTATCCATTGGCTTTTTGTAATTTAATTCAACCAATTCAGAATCTCCATATTTGTAATATTATTGCAATTTTGACCAACTGAGTTAGAGGTGAATAAAGTTGCTGGTTAGATAATATATTGTAAATAGTGAACTTTAGCTAACTTAATAGCTTATGACTTCAATGTCATGGCATGTTCATCTAGTGGATGATTCTCTATCAGGTCTTTTAGGTTTAAGAGAGCCATGAGAAATGGCAAACTAGAAAATAGGTCAGTCCTTGCTTGATGAGTCATTAGATCAAAACCTATTTGTATTAGCTTCTTCTTCAAATGAGTGCTCCAAAAATTCTTTATCTCAATGTCTGTGAGCCCTAGTAGGTGGCTGGCAATAGCTGACCATTTGTTCATAACAAATGAAAAAACATGTTATACTGATCTGATAGGTAACAATGGGGGAAAACTTTCACTTTTACCCCTAAATTATAACCCATAATTTGTAATGAAATTAAAAAACTAGCCATTTTGTAATTAAATTGAAAATTCACTAAAAGAACTGAATGGATGATAAAAAAAAGAACAGATTCAGAGTAATTTTTATAAGTGGAGTAGTTAACAAAAAAAGAATAGTTTAGGGGTATAATCAAAATATTTCTCAAAGATTAAGAATAAAATTATCCTTTTTCTTAAAGATTATAATCTCCAACTCAAATCCATTTGTACAAAAAATATAATAGAAATTACTTATTTTTGAGAATGGAATGGAGATTAAGGATAGTCTGTTCTTTATTTGGTGAAAATTTTTCCCTCTTAATATCTGGCCTTAAGTACTTTGTCCACCTTAGTCTACAGCTCTTCCCACATCTATTTAAACCTGCAAATAATTTCTTTATGTGGTTTTTGTATTTCATGAATAAGCTAAAAAAATTTCTTGAATGTGAACTTTTCTTATCAATCATCGACAGCTTTTTTATATTCTTAGCTGTAAGTTTTATAGCAGTTTTAATTTTTAGTTACAATGCTAGTAAGAGAATTAAAATAGATAATAAATTAAAAGATAAACACTTACTAAGCAACAATTATCATTTAATTAGGTTTAACTTGAGGTGAGAAATAACTACCAATTACTTTGAAAAGGTTGGTTTCCTCGTTCAATAAAATGAATAGAGTGCCTGGAGAAATAACTTGGTAAATGACATGTTCAATAAATGGAGAAGAAATAGATAGAAAATTATGAAGTTGTTTAGTACTTTGATTATATTTTTATTTGATTAAGATATTTTGAAAAATCATTTATAAATAGTTTTGATAATGAATTTTATTTTAGTTGCTTCTTCATTTTATTGACCGAGATTATAAATTTCTCTTGTCATGACATTTTTATTGCTTTGGTTTTATCTTTTCTTATTTGAAGCAATTGTTGTTCACTGGTGTAAGTTTAATGGTTTAAGCCAACTCCATTAGATTTTGTCCTTTACTCTGTTCTTTCATAGGCTTTCTTTCAAATAGTTGTCATATAGCTTTAGTCACTGATATTTTTCCTCCTAAGATACACCCTTCTGTTAGATATTTTTGGTTGGTGATCAACACTCCTACATAGCTTGTATTGTATATTTTGTTGTCCTTTAAAATTTCACTTAATTCTCAAGCATCATATAAGGTTTGGAAATTATTCATAGTAACTTATATTTGTTCTTAATTGCAAAAATTGTTCAGCTTTTTAAATTGTTAGATGGAGTATTAGTTTTCTAATTATTTTTTTTAAATGTAATTAAATGATATGCTATATCTGTTTAAAAAATTCAATAGCTATTATACTTACATTTATTCATTGCTTTACATTTCCATGATAGTTTAAATAAATTTAATGTGTATCTTAAATGCTTACTTTTCTAAGACAGGTTCTTAAATATTTAAAACATTTTAGTTATAATCACCTCTAAATTATATGTCATAATATAAGAGAATAACCAAAAATGGATGTATGTAAGGAAAGATAATCATGGTCATATTAATCCAAATTTTATATCGGGGGTGACCATGTTCTTAAATTTCGCATCTAGATAATTAAGATTCATGGATGGCTTAAAGATTAAATGTCCATATCATAGTTGTAAAAATCAAGCTTACCTAATAATTGAAGAAGTTAGGTTGCGTCTTCTAAAAAGGGAATTTATGGAAAATTACAAAGAGTGGTGGTACCATAGGGAAGTTAGACAGTGCTCAACAAGTGTACCTATCGAATCTTAACATTATGAGCAAGTTGGGGGTGATGATAGGAATGCATATCATCAAATGGTATTTGATTTTGTAATGATGGGTCCCGCTTTAACGATGGAAGACCCAATGGAGGAAAATCCAAATCCCATGGCATAAAAGTTGCTTTTCAAGAAAATAAAGCAGAAGAACACGAAATTGATGCCACAAATTTGGAAGAGGAACTGCAATTCCTCAATGATTCAAATAGGGTTTTATTAGAGCTTGATGAAGATGTTGAAGAAGATAAGGAACCAGAATTGAACTTATCAAGAAATGACTCTAGTATTGATGAAGAGAATGATTATCATTCTATTGAGAATAGTGAATAATTTTTTATGTGTTGATATAGTGGGCAAGGATTACATTCTCTTATCACTAACATCAATATATATCTTATTTAAGTTTTTTTTGATAGATATGTCAAAAAGGAAACATGTGTGAGTACCAGTGGTTCGTAGAGTTAATGCATGACATAATCCTTTCACCATGGCACTTGCAAAGAAAGTAGGAGAGAGAACAATTGATGCAACCTTCATCTGGTGCACTTCCACAACATCCAATGGTGTAACCATCGATAGCAAATAGAAATGCATCTCCATCTCCTTTGACTCTAATTGATGAATCAAATCCACTGATACAATACCTCAAATACCCCCAACAATAGAATCTACACAAGATAGTGGATATTCACAACACTTTTCTAATGAATATTATGATGATGGAACTTCTAATCCAGAAGAAATTATCATCGATGAATCTGGAAAGATAGGAGTCACTATTTGAGATGAAAAGTGAGAATTAAAAAATTTAACTATTTTATTATTGATGATCCAAGGAAATTGAGGCATAGTCAATATCTTTAAGCAAATCATTTCTTATTTATATTAATTGTTTTTTTCTATTAACATTATTGATGTATTTACCTTTTTTATTCTACTCCAATATTTAGACCCAAGCAGTAAGTGTTCTTGTAAGATGTGTAGGATTTTTAGGGGAAAGCTAGAAAAAAGGGGATTATGTTGGTCAACCATCAGCCAAGAGACCAAAAATGTATACTTTGAAGAGTTTAAGATAAATCACTACATTTTTAAATTAAATATGCACATAGTTGCATTGCTTATTTCTTACATTTCTTATAATTAAGCTTATACTTGTTAAATATGGATGTAGAAATTTTTTTTTTTGGGATCCATTACAAGAACAATTGGTCAAGTTTGTTTGGAAGAAGAAGGCAGCTATTAGATATACTGATTTTATCTCTAAGATGGAAAAGAGAAACTCTCGTCCAAATTATATGCCAAAGCCTATTTGGACCTAATAGATAGAGATGTGGAGCCATCTAGATATTATCAATATATCAAAATGAAATTCAAAAAATAGACGTTGTGGTGATGAAGATACAGCTCCCATGTCATGTCATGTTGGAGGGTCTATCTCGCTCACCATGCATATGAAACATTTGGTAAGTGAAGCGACTTTCTTAATAATGATCAATAAGTTGATGTGGAAGTTGATTCTAAAATGTAATATGCTTGAATTGATGATTAGATAAGTTGTTTTGAGGCCTAGAAGTGACCAAATTCATTGTTATAAATGTGTTGATTTTTATAGAAGTGTAAATGTGAATTTTTATCATGTTTTAAAATTTGGATTTGTCTTAATTTTAGGGGAAATGCCGTCAAATTTTATACAACATCTGAGTCTATTTTTTTAATTTTTCATCTATTACTATATTTTAGGCTAAAAAGAATCGACGACAACCTACTGCCTATGAAGTCTTTTTGCACACCCATACAAAGAAGGGTGATGGACATTCTTTTGTTAATAATAGATGTAGGTTGTTATATGTAAGTGTTAATTAATTAATTGTAGATGTCAGTATACATATACTTATATTGCATATTATAAGCGTTTATTAAGCTTCATTGTAATTTTTAATATGGATTTTCAGGATAGAATTATGCAACTTAGGTTAGACAGATCTCAAAGTGAAGGTGAAAACATTGATGAGAATTAGATATACTTGGATGCAGTAGGGGGTACACAGAGATGACAAGTGTATGGGCTTAGAGCTACAGCACGTCAATAATAGGCAGAGGTTAGCACATCTCGTTCTTATTTTGCTTTTGAAGAACATGCTACAAAAGAAATGGACGAGAGGTTTGAGCAGCATCTATCCACCATGAGGACTAAGTTTCAAGTTCAAATTTGTGCTGAGCTTGAATAAGAGATAGATCAACGTGTGGAGCAGCTGGTGGAACAATGGGTTAGATAGATCTAGCAGTAGATGGAGATGCAACAATAACTTTTCCAACAGTGGATTGAGGAACAGATGCGCCTATTGACATCTCGTACTGACACAACTGATAGTTAAGCTTTTCACTACATTTACACATTGATTTATAAATACTATTTTGCTTATATTATAGTTATAACTATATATTAAGACATTTTGTATATCATTTGTTACTGCAATACATGCACTTATTTTTTTGGATATACAATTAATTTAGATATGAACTTGTAAATAACCTTTTTTGTGATATATATATACATATATATATATATATATATATATATTGAGTAATCTAAATGTAAATTTATCATTTTTAGTTTATTATTTGAACGATTAAATCTCCATATTAATTTAATAAATTGAAAAATAATTTCAATTTATCGATGGATTAGCATGTTTTGATAGTTGCTATTTAGCTACAATTTAGCCATAACATAATTCTAGCTAACTTTATGAGAGAACATTAGAGACAAAATATTTGATGCTAAATAAAAGGAAACATATTGTATGGTGACAAATGTATTATCATCGCAAAATTTAGCTAGAACATTGTCATAACAATATAGTGATGATTGAACTATAGTAGCAAAAATTAGCATGAACAATGTCCTAGCAAATTTGCGGTGAATATACTGTCATTACAAAATTAGCTTAAACAATGTCATAGTAAAGTTACGATGATTAAATTGTCATAGCAAAAATTGGCATGAACAATGTCGTAGCAATATTGCGACAAAATACAGTCATCATAAAATTTTGCATGAACATTGTCATAGCTATTTTACGATGAATATAATGTCATCACAAATTTAGTTATAACATTGTCGATGCAAAATGGCAACAAATATTTAGTGATAATGTTTTGTTCTCGCTAAAATTTTGTAACGGCTTCTTGTTATCGCTAAATTCTGCTGTAATGACTTTTGTTTCAAAAAGAAGGTCATCACTAAGTTGTCGCTAAATTGATTAAGCGATGAAAAAATATCGGTTAGCGATAACTTTTGTCATCGCTATTTTGGATTTTTTAAATAGTGAGATATCAATCCTGAAATGAACTTTTATCTTTGCAACCTACACGGATGAAACACTCGTGCTAGGCTATAAAGCTTAGTGGGGAACTTAAATCATGATAAATGACCACTCATAGTAATCCTCAATAGACACACATCATGACTCAATTACAACAATGATATATTTTAAGAAATGAATAAAATTCAACATTTATATCCACTTTGCTTATCATAAAGTTCAACTATAAAAAATTACATTAATGCTTCATTCACTATATATAATCATGTAAGCTCCAACATCCTATGGTCTTAAATTCAACTATGTTTCATATGATTAGTTTCTTAATTAATGCTAAACCATAAAAACATAATTATCTATTATGAAACTCATATATAATATGCACATATATTGAAATTATATTTTATTTATTCTTATTTGTCATTGTTATACATACATTAGAATTATCTATCAAGTCAACACATCCAATACCATGAGATTATTATATTATTTAAGGCTTACTTTACAATTTATAAAATAACTCATGTTTCAATGTATTAGGTGTATCATAAAAAAAAGCCTATTAATCAAGCATATCAATAATTCATTATCACTAGACTATTCTTATATACCAAGGCCATGGGTCTTAGATTTGCATACTTTGAACTGCAATAACAAATACATATCATTAGATATGCACATACCAACATTACAAACACATATAGATATAACCATATAAAAACATTACAAGGAATGGGTGTTACTGTATAACTCTTATATTCCTTAATATGGAAGAATGCTTATGTAATTATGACAATTATTATGTTCATTCAATAATATAATACCCTTTACACTAACACGAGTTTCTTTACAAATCATACATTGTAATCAAAGCATTAATACAATGCAAGTTCATCATTTAACAAGCTAACATGTAATTTTTTTGATACTAATAATATTGCTTACATATTTTTATTGTGTGGTCTTCTTATAGATGCATGTTCTATTTACAATAAAATAAATTCTATAATTAAAATAGTATAAAGTCAATTAAGAACTTTCATGCTTTCTGAAATTTTAAATTCATCATTAAAATTTTCTTAACCTTTGTAATTAAGCTTATACTATTCTAAAGAAGTGGATAAATAGGATCAATATAGAGGTCCCTAAGGACAAATAATGTACCCGAAAGGGTCAATATAGAGGTTTCAAACAAAAAACAATGAACCCAAAAGGGTCTATATAGAGGTCCCGAAGAATAAACAATGAACCCAAAATGGTTTAAATGAATATGAAACCCAAACGAGGTCAAAAAAATAATTTGGATCAGTCCAATGAACCTAAACAGGGTCGGCTACAACACAAATGGGGTTGTTCAAATCAATGTTAACTTTTAAATCCAAATAAGGTTGCAAAAAATTTTAGTTTTGAATTGACCCAAACGGATCGAAACTATTCTGAAGCAGCTACAAAGTATCCCTATAGGCTTGCCTATCTATCCACATCCTAAACACAATGCAGGAAATTAAATCCTTTCATAAAAACTCACTTTGATTTACTTTAACTTTATTCACATAAGTTTAATGATATATGTATGTATACACTTATAAAAATGTATACTCATATGAACTATGTAAGGTAAACATGATATAACTACTGCCTTTATTTATAAGGAGGTCATGGCTTGTATTTCCTCAAGATCATATATGTAAACAACATTTATCATCTCACTATATCGAATGCCTCTATTCAAAGTATACATGTCCACATATCTATATTTCCATATTTCTTTTAAACATATCATATGCTTAAGAACACTTTTGTTTATGATTATAAATTCATACTTGTATAAGCTTTGTATTATCATTCTTATATGATATATTTATAAGAACCATAACTATATGTAAATGCATATGCATGTCTACGTCATAATTAAGTAAAAGCACATTTTAAGATTTATCCCATTCATGTATAATCATACTATGCTTATGCTATAAGCACACATATACTCTAATAATAGCATTATTTCTTCATATATGTAAAGTTGACTTTTCAACTATACACAACATTAACCTCAATAGATTAATAACAAATATGTATATTTTTCAGTATAGTGTCATTCAGACATTCGTGTATATATATAACTATATGTGAGAATAAAATTTTTAAGGAACCTTAATACTATAAGTCATAACTATAACTATATGTAAATGGATGCCTAATTTATGTGAACATTCTTATATGTAGATAGGATATGTGATATAGTTAGATATTATAATGTTACCATAAATGTTTATTTGGTTTTAGGGTATGTGGACCAAAAAAATGAAAGCATATCATGTTATGTATACTTGTATGCAATGATAATACTATATTGTTGTTTACATATTAATGAACTTAAAGCTATTGTATTTAGTTATATGACCTATCTTTGATTGGGCTATATATCTATATATATGTGTGTGTGTTTGTGTGTGTGTGTGTGTGTGTGTGATAGATATTATAATGTTACCATAAATGTTCATTTGGTTTTAGGGTATTTGACCAAGAAAATGAAAGCATATCATGTTATGTATACTTGTATGCAATGATAATACTATCTTGTTGTTTACATATTAATGAACTTAAAGCTATTGTATTTAGTTATATGACCTATCTTTGATTGGGCTATATATATATATAGATAGATAGCCCAATCAAAGATAGGTCATATAACTAAATAAAATAGCTTTAAGTTCATTAATATGTAAACAAGATAGTATTATCATTGCATACAAGTATACATAACATGATAAGCTTTCATTTTCTTGGTCCACATACCCTAAAACCAAATGAACATTTATGGTAACATTATAATATCTAACTATCACATATATCCTATCTACATATAAGAATGTTCACAAAAATTAGGCATCCATTTATATATAGTTATAGTTATGACTTATAGAATTAAGGTTCCTTAAAAATTTTTTTATCATATATAATTATATTTCACATATGTTTAGGTCACAATTTGTCTTTATTTTATGCTTATAAGGCTCTAAAAATAATTAGAGAATTTAGATAAACTTTGGTGACACTTTAGGGCTTAAAAATCGAGTTTGAATGTAGGAAAGGGTCACGATCATTACCAAATTAGTGTTGATCGTGACATAGGTGCCCTTTTCAAATCTGGACTGAAAATTGAACTATGTCACAGTTACTAGAAATTTTCTCATAACTGTGAGGTCAATTCTGCCAAAAGGTAAATATCCAGTCACATTTGATATATGATTTTTGACCTATTAAACATCATTTTTAGGCCAATTGGCCTTCTACAAACTTATTACCCTATGTGTCTATTTTCAAAAATAGTAAGAATCACCCTAATATCACATTTATAACTCATGATATTGAAGAAAAACCATAACCTGTTCATAATACCAAAAATAGTTTTTATCACCAATTTCAAAATTCATAAAATAAAATGGGCATTGAATTAGATCGACTTCCCTTAATCAAAGTTGTGATCCTACGTATCTAGTTTACTCATAATTTTATATCATAATATTTTTACTTTTGTACTAATACTTATGCCAAAAAAACTAGGATATGTTCTTTGACAGTAAACAACAGTTCCTATGATATTCAAGCTAGTTTCAAGAGAAGTTAGAGACCGATTTAGAAATGACTTCCTTCTACAAAAATATACATTAATGTCTTAATAAAAAATACCAACTTGAATCATTCAATTTGATTTTCTAAAACTCATGTTATTAACAAACTAATACAGCTAGGTTAAATGCACTTAATCCATGATTTTTATAACAGAATTGCATATAGTTTTTTTTTAATTTATAATAATTATTTTCCAGCAATATACCTTTAAATTATTTTTTGTATCCTTAGATTCTAATACCCTTAGAATGAATTTTAACTTGTTCATAAATCTTAATTATATATGCACATGCAAAGTAAGAAATATAGATTTAATTCCTACAATTGCAGCCTCATCACAAAATAAATCTAATACAACTATAATCCACATCTCCACATTTCAAACTCACATGCAGCAATGAAGAAGTTCCCAAACCTGAACATGTAATTATAATTCCTCAAAATCCTTCTATTTCTTTCTCTTCCTTCTTTTCCAATCTTCTAGTTCTCCTCAACTCTAGTAATCTTCCTTAGTCTAACCCTTCCATCCATGCATCATGTACCTAGAATTAAGGGGGGTTTTGCTCAAGTGTGTGGTTGCTGGAATTACAAAAAGAAGAAGAGGAAGATTTACAGCTTTTAGAGAGAGTAGAGAAATCACTAAAGTTTTTGAGAGAGAGGAATAGAGAATGAAAAATCTACTCTCCCTCAAGCTTAGCTCACTCTTTCCTCAAGAACAAAAATTAAATTCTCACTCTTACAAATAAGGGTTATAGCCCTGAAATAAGAGGTTAAAAATTGTGTTTTGGTCCCTCATTTAATTGCATGTAACAATTCTACCAAAAAAGATTCTTTCTCTTTTCAAACTATACCCCACATTTTCTTCCATCACAATTGACCCACAAGCTTATCTTCTCTCTTTCAATTTTACCCCATCATATACTATCTCTTATAAAATGAACCCCACTCATTTATTATTTTTAACATTAACCCCTAAGTTTATATCGTAACATTTAATTCACACATTCATCACATAATTAATTACAACCTAATTACACTTATATCCTAATTGATCCTTGAAATAGAAATTTTATTTCAAATGCACACATAAATAAATAGCTAATTTATCCTTCAATATACATTAACTTATAATTTCATCTCAATTGACCACTTAGCTTTAATTTCTTTTTAATTGTGCATAACTATACAAAATTTTTAAGTAACTCTTTACTCCTTTATCACTTAAGACAATCAATCCATTAGGTCTTAACTTATAACAATTCAGCTAATTAAGCTTAATTAGACTTTAATAAAATATTAATATCCTTTAATTCTACTACGGCTTATTTTGTGTCCTTACATTCCCAATCCTTTAATCCCTTCATCTTGAGCCCATCTCCCAAGTAGGAACTAACATTCCTTGTAAATAACCTGATATGATTGACAGTCTCTGGTTTCCTCTTCATTTCTTTCACCCTATTTCTCCACTGGGTAAGGTACTAAAGGAAAGCTTCTTTTGTTTTTTGATGTAGCAACTTTAGATCTTTACTGTCACTTTTAGTCTTATGCTACAGTCATACTACTTCAAAAACTTTTTCATTAATAGATCCCAATCCTCCTTGGTTTTGTGATCTAACCCATAATACTAGCCGATGGAAGGACCTATCAAGTTGAGGCAAAAAATACTCAATCTTCTATTTTTTTAGTTAAGGCTATCCCCTTCAAGATCAATGTATATTGTTTGATATCTGCAAATTGGTCAGAAGTACTATTAAATTCAGGCAGGTTTTGCATTTTGAACCTTTAAGGCAATAAGTCATCCCTTTATAGATCTCCATCTTTGGGGTCTATTCCCCTTCTAGCTGATAAAACTGAAGACAAGGCTTCTATCTTCTCTTTCATCTTTTTTACAATTTGATCTTCCATTCTAGATCCTTTATTTCTTGAGGTCTGAGTAACTACAGGCTCCACATCTTTTATAGAGAAAAGATCATCCTCAAGAGAAATGCCCTTATCTTTTCTCTATTTGATGGGAAAAACTATTAGTTCTTCTTATGCGACCAGAGGGGCAACAGGTTGTTGTCCAAATGGTCGTACTTAAGTAAACATCATCTCAATCATAATGGCCTTTATCCTTTCTTCAAATTCATTCAATCTCTTATCTAACTATTGACTAGTAAGAGCTCATGTTTGTGATGAATACGCCATAACTATAACTTTCAAAGCTAACTCAAAGATATCAAGTAAACTCAAATACATCTTTAATTTCGATTCTGCTTTCAACTATCTTGAATAAAGATCTGTAACGAGGCGATCGCTGGGACCTTAAACCATATAGGTGTGTGATCTAGAATGGTTGAAGAAGCTCAAAGGATTAGAGTCATGCATGGTACATGGACATGCTATGCATACATGTGATATATGGCACAAATGTTATGTATGAACATGGACACATTATGATGCATGGCACACAAACAAGATATACACATTTTCATGGAAAAAAAGATTAGCATGCATATTTTTACATTATTACATTAATTGTCATTATTTATTTGCATGAAAAATTTAATGTATGCTCATTCAGATAAGATTTACAAATTTTTTTTCATTTAAATATTAAGCCATAATTTATGGAAGCACAAACTATACATATATAAAGTGAGGTGCACATACATCAAGGGAAAAAATTTATGCACACAAAACTTGCAAATTTTGTTAGCTATTATTACTAATTTACAATTAATTAGAAATTCATGTATGTATATGCACCATGGACAACCACATGCAAAAGAAAAAGGAAAATCCTCCAAACCTTATTACTCCCACATATGATGTCATGCAGTCTCTGTTAGAGAGTATGCCCTAGAGCCCATGTAATAGGGATGTTTTTCATATGTATGAAATTTATATTCTTAATAAAAGGCATCATTCATTTATTAATGCTGTGTTTGAATACATGAGTTTGTAAATCTTAAATTAATAAATGAAGTCCTAGATATTATAAACACAGTGCAAAGGCAATCATGAAAGTGTTCATGATGTGAGATGTCTATCGCATGCAAATGTGTTAATATCTAAATATCCCTAGTCATAGAATTAACAAGATAGGACATTGTTAATTCGGACAGACTAGCACATGTTATGCTTCTTGAATGGTTCAAGCAATGGTTCTCATAATTGTGATTATGGATGATAATCAATGCTAACATGTGGATGCTTGTTAGAGGAACAAGTTCATTGGAGACCTGCAAAGAGAATCCTCATATGGATATTAAATCTATGTCAGTGAGGAATCTCTTCATAGCGGTTGTGCAAGTATCCTTAGACTTGAGATCACCAAAGTTATCTTAAGTAGCAAGTGGTATACTTTGACTCCATAACTAATTACTTCCAACTGGGAGTGAACATAGTTAGGAGATTGGGTATATCATGACCTACTTGAAGATAGTTGAGTGATTGATAAAGGATTCACCATCCCAGATTTAACAAGGGAAGTTATCTCGCATGATTCTATAATTACCTTGTTCAGTGAATCTCTGGCCAGAGTAATATGCCGAGATGGATGAAGATCCATGAAGGGCATTTTAGGAACAATGGTTAAATTAATAGAACATACATAATTAGATTTATATGAGTTGACAGAAATCCATACTCAGAATCTAATTGAGATAAGAGTGGTGAAAGGAGTAATTGCACGGTAACTGTTTCTATGGAAGGGTACAGTCAAACCACATGACTTTCCTGACATTTGGGTAGTCATGATGCCTAGCTAGAGGCCAATCATGACTTGTATAATGATGTATCAAAATATCAATAGAGATTGATAAATTGATTTAAAGGAGTTTAAATCATGTGAGTTTTGAATAGAACTCACGATTACATATTATACTGCCAATATGGACAGGAACCCAATAGGTCACACACATATAGAGAAAAGGGTAAAATGGTAAAATGACAAGGATAATAATATTTGATATTATTATAAAGGTAGAGAGGAGAATATGATAATAATTAATTAAAGAGTTTAATTAATTATGATCAAATAAAATTGTCCGCGGAACTTTTGAGAAATGTTCTGTAAATTGGACCTAAATGAAATAATGTATTTCATGATTAATTATTATTATCTTATAAGTGTTATAAGACTACTATAAGTGTTATAGGACTGATATAATAATTAATAGGACCATTGGAGAAATTATAGAGGGCCAAAGGAATGAAGAAGTTGGAGGAAGCCCTCCAGAAGAGGGCTACACGCCAACTCCATACAGAAGGGCTTAGAGGGCTTTTTCTTGGACCAAATTAATTTATATATGTTACATAAGTGTTATGGAACTCACATATTTAATTTGGTTGGATTTGGAATCCATTTGGGTATTTAAATCCAATTAGATGCACAAAGGGCCTAGTTTGTGGATTTTGTGCATGGTCTTTTATGAAAAGATTTAATTTGGATTTAATTAAGCCCAAATGATTATAATTAATTCCAGAAGCCCAATTAATAATTCTCCAGCAATTTTAAGGAGCCCAATCTCATTAAGGAGTTGGAATTTTAACCTAACTATAAAAGGCCAACTAATGAGAATTAGGGTTAAGTGATTAAAACAAAAGGAAAGTCTTTTTCTCTTAATTCTCTCTCCACTTTTGCGCCACTTCCCAAGCTAGCTCTTGGGAATTTCGGCCAGCCCTAGTTGAACACCAATTTGTTGGTTCAATTTACCCCTCTCTAGTGTGGATTACTCATTGGAGGTGTTCGATTTTGGACACTGTGGTTTGCGACAACCCGGTGCGAAGTAAAATCAACTGTTCAACAAAAATCAAAGGTGATTTTTCTTATTCTCATATAGTTATATTGTGTATTCATGGCAAGATCAGATCATATGGTTAAAAAATTTTAAAATTCCGCTCATGTATATGATGCATGTAACCATAAAAATCCAACATGGTATCAGAGCCACGGTTTTGCCATGGATATACAATTCTATATTTTTCTGCGGAATAAGTTTTGTTTTGTTTTGAGTTATTTATTTCATGAACTTTAAAATATTAGATTTGATTGTTCATGAATGAGAAATATTGATTTCTGGTTGTATGTGTGATCAAATAAATTTGGTGGAAACAAAAACGAATTTTTTGAAGCATTTTGATTTGGGTTTGGCGTGAAACCCTAGGTAATGTAGGGGCTGTTCTAATTTAATTTCTTATGGATCCATTTAAAAATCATTTAGATGATATTTTATGTGTTTAATATGTGATATTAAGCCGTAGGATCGAACGGAATTAAAATCGAACAAGTTTTGCATGAAAACTAGTTTTGTCGAAAAGTTCGATAAATTGGTGTTCTTCGTATGTTCTTGATGTGTTCTTGGTTAGAACGACTTTTGATCTTCTAAATCTGATATATATGATATATTAAAGTGTTTTTAATTAATTGGATTAATTAAAATGGGCCTTAAATTAATTTGATTAATTTTAATTCATTAAAACCACTTAATGGGCTTAATTATGTTTACGGACTTGGTTTAAATTAGTGAATGACTTGGTGGGCCCAAGGATCTGATTTAAATTAACTATTATAAATATTAATTAAGTTTATTAATGGGTTTTAAGGGCTGGAGTGGGCTTGGCTCATTCCAAAAGGCCCAAATGGTCCAAATGACACAAAACTAGTTTGTGTGTGAACACACTTAGGGTTTTTCTTCTATGGGTTTCGGCCTACACTTGTTTTAAGCCCAAAATTGATTCTTTTAATTATTTAATATGATTAATTAATTAAATAATCAATTTATAATTAATTAATAATCAATTTGATTGATTATTAAGACAAGAACACATTCATGCAAAAAGGTTTCCTAAAATGAAAGTTTCCAAAATGGAAAAAGTTTCCTAATTTGATCACATCATTAAAATAACTCAAAATATTATTTCAAAAGTTGAAACAAAGTTAGTAATCCATTTCTTTATGCATTAGAGAGGCATATAAGGGTGAATGATTGGCATGATGGTTAGTTATGGACAAAGCCCAATGTGATTGAGCATAATGCATGTTTTGGCCCAATGAGGACTTTCATGTCCCGGCCACTTGTTTTTGGTTTGTATTTCATTTCAAATTGTAATATTTAATTAGATTACTTAGATTAGAATTAGAAATAGAAATGGAGACAAATATCAAGGAGCAAGATGGGCCGGATGGAGATCCAACAAGCTTGAAGATAATGTAATTATTTTCTTGTTTGAATCATGCATACTACCTAGGTATGACCTTTTGATTTCCCTCATGGCTCGGGGAAATCAATGTAGTGAAGTCCATAACTATACCATATTTGTATGCTTATATTTATGTGATAGATATAGGATGCATACCAATGTATGCCAACCATGTATGATGAGACTTAATTAACTAAAACCCTCAAACAAATACTAAGGTATATAAGCCTTCCATTAATTTGAGGAGAACCAGAGTTCTTTATAGTGTGGGTTGTTGACCACAGTCAAGCTCACATTATATCGAATATGTTCAAATCTAATTAAATGGGTCATCTTAGCTAGCCCATTAGTTTGTTGACCACAGTCAAGGCTAATGGTTCTAGAGGCAAGATTAGGGAATGCATATATGATATGCATGCATCAAAAGTTGATAACCTAATGATCCAATAGTTGTGTAGAGACACAATTGGTATAGAGATACCTACCTTTCAAGGGTATGGAATTTGGCTTGTTGACCACAGTCAAGGTCAAATTACATATCAAGGATTGGATATTGGCCCACTAAGAAAACCATCGGGTTTTCTCGGATTAAATAGTGAGGGCTATTAATTCGTAATAAAATAGTGGGAGTAAATGTATTAATTAAAGACCTTATTAATGCATACATATATATGAACATACTCTCATATCTTTTCTTTTTCACATCTAGGTCATCATCATGAGCACATCAAACATTAATATACGATCAATCTTGGATAACAAGCTAGTTGGCAACAACTATTCTGACTGGATCAGGCAAGTGAGAATTGTTCTCAGGGCTGAAAAGATCCATTATGTCTTGGATAAAGATCTACCACCACTTCCATCAGATGATGCCATTGATGAGATCAAAGGCATTTATCGAAAATACATGGAGGATAGTGAAGCAGCAGCATGTTTGATGCTGGGTGCTATGTCCTCGGAGCTTCAGAAGCAACATGAAATGATGGATGCTAGAACCATCGTTTTGCATCTAGAGGAGCTTTATTCTTCTCAGGCTAGAACTGAGCAATATGAGATTGCTCGAGCTCTATTTAGTTGCAAAATGGTGGAAGGCACTTCAGCTGCTGCTCATGCATTGAAGATGTATGGGTATATTGAGCATTTGAGTAGACTTGGCTATGTTATGGATAATGATCTATACATAGATTTAATCTTGTACTCGTTGGCTCCAAGTTATGCACCTTTTGTGCTTAACTTCAACATGAACAAGATCCAAGTATCCATTCCTGAGTTAATCAACATGCTCAAGACAGCTGATGGATCATTTAAGAAAGATCCAAAAAGTGTCATGGTTGTCACTTCTGCTAAAGGCAAGAAGCAGAAGAAAAAGATGATAACCAAGGCGCAGCCAAAGAATGGTGGGATCTCCAAGAAGAAGGTTGCCAAGAAAGAGAATCCCAAAGGAACTTGCTTCCATTGTGGAAAAGATGGTCATTGGAAGCGTAACTGCAAGGCCTATCTAGATTCTCTTAAGGAGAAGAAGCAAGCTGTTGCATCTACTTCAGGTATTCATATGATTGAAATTAATACTTATTCTATTGCTTCAAAACAATCTTGGGTATTAGATACCGGATGTGGATCTCATTTATGTAATGATCTACAGGGGTTTAGAAGCTTTAGAAGAGTTAGAAAGGCAGAGATTTGTTTGCAGTCAGCTACTGGACAAAACATCTCTACAACTATTGTGGGGACTTATCATTTGCCTCTTCCGAGTGGATTAGTACTGGAATTAAATAATTGTTATTATGTTCCAGCTTTGTCCAAGAGTATTATTTCTTTCAGTTGTTTAATGAACGATTATGATATTTCTTTAAAGGACAAATGTTGTTACATTTTTATGAACAATATATTTTATGCAAAAGCTATCATTGAGAATGGTATATTTGTTCTTGATTTAATTAAAGAAGTACATAATGTGGATACCAAGAGAATGAAACATGATAATCTAAATACCTCATACTTATGGCATTGTCGTTTAGGCCACATAAATGAAAAACGCATGACCAAATTACACAAGTCAGGTGATTTGGGATCATTTGATTATGAATCATTTGATACATGCGAATCTTGTTTATTGGGAAAAATGACAAAAGCTCCCTTTATTGGTAAAGGAGAACGAGCTAAAATGGTTTTGGACTTAATACATTCGGATGTATGTGGTCCAATGACTACACATGCTAGAGGAGGTTACTCCTACTTCATTACTTTCATAGATGATTATTCCAGGTTTGGATACATCTATCTAATGAAATATAAGTCTGAAGCATTTGAAAAGTTCAAAGAATTCAGAAATGAAGTAGAGAAACAACTTGGCAAAAGTATTAAAACACTTAGATCAGATCGAGGTGGAGAATACTTAAGTCAAAAGTTTCAGGATTATCTTAGAGATAATGGGATTTTATCTCAATGGACTCCTCCATATACACCACAACACAATGGTGTATCTGAAAGGAGGAATCGAACACTATTAGATATGGTTCGATCAATGATGAGCCGAGCGGACTTGCCTAAGTCTTTTTGGGGGTATGCACTAGAAACTGCTGTTTATGTGTTAAATAGAGTTCCTAGTAAATCGGTTGATGTTACTCCATATGAGATGTGGAATAACAAGAAACCCACGCTTTCTCATATGAAAGTATGGGGTTGTCCTGCTTATGTGAAGAGGACAATGTCAAACAAACTGGATGTTAAGTCTGACAAATGTTTATTTGTGGGATATCAAAAAGAAACGTTTGGATATTATTTCTATAATCCCTTAGAACAAAAAGTGTTTGTTTCAAGGCATGCTGTCTTCTTGGAAAAAGAGTTTCTCCTACGAGAAGACAGTGGGAGTAAAATTGAACTTGGTGAAGTTCAGGACCCACAAATAGAAGTAGATCAACCGATTGAACCCGAAACTGAATTTCATAATGATGAGATTACAGTTGAACCTGATTATACACAAAATCCTAGAAGGTCTACTAGGATGCGTTCTATCCCTGTGAGATATGGATTTCACATTGATTCGGATAGAGGCATAACTGTAGTAGAGGACAATGAGCCTACAAGCTATCAAGAAGTTTTGAACAGTTCAGAACGTGATTTATGGCTTAAGGCTATGCAGTCCGAAATGGACTCCATGTATGAGAATAAAGTATGGACTTTAACTCAACCACCTGAAGGGATAAAACCCATAGGGTGCAAATGGGTCTTCAAAAAGAAGACTGACATGGAAGGTAATATAGTTACCTATAAAGCTCGCTTAGTAGCAAAAGGTTATCGTCAAAAAGAAGGTATTGACTATGACGAAACTTTTTCTCCTGTAGCGATGCTTAAGTCTATAAGAATACTTTTAGCCATTGCAGCTCATTATGATTATGAGATTTGGCAAATGGATGTGAAGACAGCTTTCCTTAATGGAAATCTTTCTGAGGATGTGTATATGACACAACCAGAAGGATTCACATCAGGAAATGGCGAAAAGGTATGCAAGCTTCAAAGATCCATTTATAGATTGAAGCAAGCCTCTAGGAGCTGGAACATACGATTCAATGAGACAATCAAAGAGTTTGGTTTCTCACAGAATGAAGATGAACCTTGTGTGTATAAAAGGGTCAGTGGGAGTGCAGTTGTCTTCCTAGTTCTATATGTAGATGACATATTGATCATGGGAAATGACATTTCTCTTCTCCAATCTGTTAAAATATGGTTATCCAAGCAATTCTCCATGAAAGACATTGGAGAAGCATCCTATATTCTTGGAATAAGGATCTATAGAGATAGATCCAATAGGTTGCTGGGTCTTTCTCAGAGTACATATATAGATAAAGTATTGAAGAGGTTCAATATGGATCTCTCTAAGAAAGGGTTTATACCCATGGTGCATGGGAAACACCTTTCTAAGTCTATGTGTCCGCAGACACTAGAGGATAGAGAGAGCATGAATAGAATACCATATGCATCTGCAATTGGTTCTATCATGTATGCTATGTTATGTACACGTCCAGATGTAGCATTTGCTTTGAGTGTCACAAGCAGATTCCAATCCAATTTTGGAGAGGAACATTGGGCAGCTGTCAAGAATATTCTTAAGTACTTGAAAAGGACTAAGGATATGTTCTTGGTATTTAGAGAGGGCAGTTTGGAAGTAAATGGATATACGGATGCAAGCTTCCAATCTGACAAAGATGATTGTAAATCACAATCTGGTTATGTGTTCATAATGGGAGGAGGAGCAGTTAGTTGGAAAAGTTCCAAACAAGAAACAATTGCTGATTCCACGACAGAAGCTGAGTACATTGCTGCTTCAGAAGCAGCCAAAGAAGCAGTCTGGATCAAAAAGTTCATAACTGAACTAAGAGTGGTGCCTAGCATTGTTGATCCAATTCCTTTATATTGTGACAACAATGGAGCCATTGCGCAAGCAAAGGAACCACGGTCTCATCAGCGATCCAAGCATGTTCTCAGACGCTACCATCTTATAAGGGAAATAGTAGCTAGAAATGATGTGAAAATAGAAAGGGTTCCCACAGATGACAATGTGGCGGATCTCCTCACTAAAGCACTTTCCCAGATAAAGCATGATCACCATATAAATAGCATGGGTCTGAGACATATGAGTGATTGGCTCTAGTGCAAGTGGGAGATTGTTAGAGAGTATGCCCTAGAGCCCATGTAATAGGGATGTTTTTCATATGTATGAAATTTATATTCTTAATAAAAGGCATCATTCATTTATTAATGCTGTGTTTGAATACATGAGTTTGTAAATCTTAAATTAATAAATGAAGTCCTAGATATTATAAACACAGTGCAAAGGCAATCATGAAAGTGTTCATGATGTGAGATGTCTATCGCATGCAAATGTGTTAATATCTAAATATCCCTAGTCATAGAATTAACAAGATAGGACATTGTTAATTCGGACAGACTAGCACATGTTATGCTTCTTGAATGGTTCAAGCAATGGTTCTCATAATTGTGATTATGGATGATAATCAATGCTAACATGTGGATGCTTGTTAGAGGAACAAGTTCATTGGAGACCTGCAAAGAGAATCCTCATATGGATATTAAATCTATGTCAGTGAGGAATCTCTTCATAGCGGTTGTGCAAGTATCCTTAGACTTGAGATCACCAAAGTTATCTTAAGTAGCAAGTGGTATACTTTGACTCCATAACTGATTACTTCCAACTGGGAGTGAACATAGTTAGGAGATTGGGTATATCATGACCTACTTGAAGATAGTTGAGTGATTGATAAAGGATTCACCATCCCAGATTTAACAAGGGAAGTTATCTCGCATGATTCTATAATTACCTTGTTCAGTGAATCTCTGGCCAGAGTAATATGCCGAGATGGATGAAGATCCATGAAGGGCATTTTAGGAACAATGGTTAAATTAATAGAACATACATAATTAGATTTATATGAGTTGATAGAAATCCATACTCAGAATCTAATTGAGATAAGAGTGGTGAAAGGAGTAATTGCACGGTAACTGTTTCTATGGAAGGGTACAGTCAAACCACATGACTTTCCTAACATTTGGGTAGTCATGATGCCTAGCTAGAGGCCAATCATGACTTGTATAATGATGTATCAAAATATCAATAGAGATTGATAAATTGATTTAAAGGAGTTTAAATCATGTGAGTTTTGAATAGAACTCACGATTACATATTATACTGCCAATATGGACAGGAACCCAATAGGTCACACACATATAGAGAAAAGGGTAAAATGGTAAAATGACAAGGATAATAATATTTGATATTATTATAAAGGTAGAGAGGAGAATATGATAATAATTAATTAAAGAGTTTAATTAATTATGATCAAATAAAATTGTCCGCGGAACTTTTGAGAAATATTCTGTAAATTGGACCTAAATGAAATAATGTATTTCATGATTAATTATTATTATCTTATAAGTGTTATAAGACTACTATAAGTGTTATAGGACTGATATAATAATTAATAGGACCATTGGAGAAATTATAGAGGGCCAAAGGAATGAAGAAGTTGGAGGAAGCCCTCCAGAAGAGGGCTACACGCCAACTCCATATAGAAGGGCTTAGAGGGCTTTTTCTTGGACCAAATTAATTTATATATGTTACATAAGTGTTATGGAACTCACATATTTAATTTGGTTGGATTTGGAATCCATTTGGGTATTTAAATCCAATTAGATGCACAAAGGGCCTAGTTTGTGGATTTTGTGCATGGTCTTTTATGAAAAGATTTAATTTGGATTTAATTAAGCCCAAATGATTATAATTAATTCCAGAAGCCCAATTAATAATTCTTCAGCAATTTTAAAGAGCCCAATCTCATTAAGGAGTTGGAATTTTAACCTAACTATAAAAGGCCAACTAATGAGAATTAGGGTTAAGTGATTAAAACAAAAGGAAAGTCTTTTTCTCTTAATTCTCTCTCCACTTTTGCGCCACTTCCCAATCTAGCTCTTGGGAATTTCGGCCAGCCCTAGTTGAACACCAATTTGTTGGTTCAATTTACCCCTCTCTAGTGTGGATTACTCATTGGAGGTGTTCGATTTTGGACACTGTGGTTTGCGACAACCCGGTGCGAAGTAAAATCAACTATTCAACAAAAATCAAAGGTGATTTTTCTTATTCTCATATAGTTATATTGTGTATTCATGGCAAGATCAGATCATATGGTTAAAAAATTTTAAAATTCCACTCATGTATATGATGCATGTAACCATAAAAATCCAACAGTCTCTTTCCTAGGTAGGATTACCTCATAGGTTAATAGGGAACCCAATGAGCATGTATGGTGCACGGTAGAAAATAGGCAACATAACCACTCTTTATTAAAAGTGTATACAAATGGATTTTGGTGATTATATATTTAAACAATCCAAAAAAACTTAAATGTGCCCATCGGAGCATGAAAACCTTTGGTGAATAAACATCTAAGTTTATTGGGATCTATTCCATACGTAAAAGCCTACATCACAAGTAAGGCATTATGGCATATGCCTCCTAGTGAACTTATTTATGCCATTACATAAGCTTGAGTCCGTTGATACAACTTTAGGGCTACCCAAATGTAGAACCCCTTATACAGATACCCTATTTAACTGACAAATTAAATATTGTTAATCATGCTTATACAACATCTTTCCTTAACCATCATATTACCATTAATCATGTCATACTGTTTCATATACCTATGTACGTGCTACAAGTCTATTCCTGTTTTGCATTTCATACTTAGTATCATGCATACTATACTATATGAAATTACTTTATGTATCAAATACACACATACTCTTTCTTAGTTTTACTACTAGTGAGTTACAACACTTAACATAGGTTAGATACATTTTTATAAGATAACTTGCCAAAATACAAAACTTATGATAATAGTAATACAAAAACATCCTACATTAAGATTTAATAGTCGGTAGTTGGCCCTTCTTGATGCAGAGATCGTCCCTCAGCAAAAGTCTTGATAACTAAACCTACACGGATAAATAACCCGTGCTAAGCTATAAAGCTTTGTAGGGAATGTCTAAAGATGGATGACCACTCTCAACGGTCATCAAAAATACACATACAATATATGTATACAGATATAACATGTACAACATAACATGTCAATAATAACAAATACTTTAAAGCTTAAAGCATATCATCATGTATATAACATTACACCCAATAGAGTAATCAAATATTCCCATTCTGTAATTCATATATATGGAAATTTCCCATGTGAACATATTCAAATGAAGCACGATTTCTATGGACAAACAAACAATATGATCCACAATAACAATCTTTAGTAAGATAGACTTTAACTGATTAATTATGATCATTACTATAAATAAAGTTTAGCCTGCCTTAGTTTTATCAGTGGATAACAGGAACTGTCGATACACTTCGGTATCAAAATGAGGAATATCCGAAGATATCAGATCTATAGACCCAAATTGGGCCAAATTATACTTTAGACTGGTCATGCAAACCCAAACGAGGATGCCTAACAACCCAAACGGGGTTGTTCATGATCCAAACGAAATCAAACATACTTTAGACCCATTGGGCCAAACTATGGCAACTGCAATTTTCCCTATAAGTGCATATCTATCCACATCTTAACTCTATTTCAGGCAATACTTTATTCATGTTCAATTCACACATCAAGACTATATTCATAGTATACCATTTGCACATGTATATAGTCTTTTAAAACTATAAGTTCTCTAGTGCATAGACATATATATGCACATTTCATATAACAAGTTATACATCTAGCTCATCCAATCTGTGTGACTATAAAATTTACATCACGACATATAGGCATGACATATAATCATCCCATCATATACTTGAACATGTTCTCATTAAACATCTCACATGTTCATAGTCATGCTAAACATTTTCTATCTCATAGGGCAATTACATACTCATATACATAATCATAAATGTACATACCTGTAGGTATATTTGCATATAGTAAGCTTATTCTTATAAGCATGTTTATCAATATGTATACCTTTATCATTATTCAAATCATATGCTATACATATATCAACATATTTCCATGTGGGCATATACATATGACATGGTCATACTATTATATTCCCTATTTCATAACATAGGTACATGTCAAAATATGCACTTTCTAATCATAGGATTACATATGTATACATAAAGTTTGCATATGACACTCATGTACAAATCTAATTACATATATATGTTAAATATTTACATCACTAATCTTTATCTATGTACACATATGAATGTATATATATGCATATGATCCTTCATTGATAGTCATATTACATGCCCTATCCAATTTATTTTGCAATCACATAAACACCTATTTATCTCAATTAATTAAAAGTCATAAGATAAAGTATAGCAAAAATCTGCACAAGGCAGCATTATGGACTTAAATTGTGAGCCATATTTGAAATTGAAGATGTCATTTTTATGCAAAATGATCTGGTACAATCTTATTCCCCTATGTGTCTAGTTTCCAAAGCATCAAAATTAACCTTAATATCTAACCTATAGCTCGAGATGTTTGAAAAATACTATAGGCTGTTCATAAAACAAAAATAGTGTGTGCTGTCACTTAGAAAAATTCATAATGTAATATTAAGAGAGATTTAGACCAACATTTCTTCATCAAAGTTATACTTTCATGTCTCTGGTTTTACGAGAATTTTATTTTGCAGCATTTTAACAACTCTACAAAAAGTTATGCCCATTTTGTAAACTCTATTTCTATGAGCAGTCCAAAGGACTAGTCCGGATTCAACCCTAAATTCCATATACTTAGAGGCAGATTTAAGCTTAGGTTTCTTCTTAAGAATTATAGATATAGAAATATGTTTTCCATTGAAATTAATTTGCATCATTCTGATCATTTTACACAAAGTTATCTCAATTTAATCACAAGCTATTCCGGAATCTACATTAACAGTTCACCTGATTTTTCAATAAATTATGGAAATTAGTTGGAGGCATAATCAAAGCCCAATCCCTTCTACAATTTTGTAGGTTAATGTCTCATTTAACTATATAATTTTGAATTGATTCATTTTGAGGTCTCTAACTCAATTTACACTAGAATTTCTATTACTAGGTCAAAGGAACCCTTTAAGGTTTCAAATGCAATTTACGTCACATTCTCAAAAAATCATTCAAATCTCAAGTCCACCTCATCATGTTCCAGCAGATAATTACATGCAACATGAAAATCCCTAAATTCCCAGACCTTGGCCGAAAATCCCTATGTCTTTAACCCCTTGCAATTTCTTTTCCTTTACTCTTTCTACCCTCCTCTACTCCTTCACAAACATCATCATCATTCAATTAAAATTTCCAGCACCTTATTCAACAATTACCTCCACCAAAATGAGTACAAGAAGAAGAATAAGAACAAGAAATTCAGATGATTAATTACCTTTAATTTGTTGCACATATACTTCTTGATTAAATCTCATGTATGCAAGGATTAGGAAGAGAGAATTGAGAGATGAAAGAATAAGCAAACTCTAAAATTCTCCTCCCTATGCTATCCCACTCTCATCTCCAACCAACCATTGCATTTCTCTCTCCCACATGCAAGAGTTAAGACCTTATAAAGGGGTGAAAAAGTTCTCTTTCGGTACCCCTAAAAATTGCATGTCTCACACTTACCTATTTATTCTTTGCATGTTAATCTTTAACCCCTCCTTTTAATTCCTTTCATACATTAACCTATCAATTAATTCCACCTTTTAAATTGACCTCTCAATGTATGCTTCTATCCACATTTGACCCTTAAATTTTTGAAATTACAAATTTACCCCAAATTAATACTTTTTTACTTCAATTGCATCCTCAATTAATATTAAACCATACTCTTAAATTTTATTTTCATGCAATTAACATAATAACATGATAATTTACCCCCTTGACCAATACTTATACAAAATTATCATTTAATTTAATCTTAATCAAATGAAAATCCCATTCAAAAATATGCAAATTAAATTAGGGTCATGTTAAGGGCCTTACACCAAATGTGGTCCCTGCTAATCAATCTAGCTCATCATGAGCATAACAACCAATCAAGTCACAATTTATTACACCAAAAATTATGAGACTTGGACTGGTGGTCCTCCCTAACACTTTTCTACATTGAGTGAATGTAATGTCATGCTTTGGAAATGCACTAGGGCTAAAAGAGGGATGTCTAACTTAATTATAAGGCTCTAGCATGAATGCAATGCATGTTTTTGAAAAGAGATAAAATATATTAATCACTAAACTCATTTATATTAAATCAACAAAAGATACTTTTAAAGAAAAATCTCATGGTCCCTAGTGGAGTTGCCACTGTGAATCATGTTGTACCCCATAAGGCATCTGATTTGCTCTAAAAAGCTTACTTTTAGGGCTCTAGACCTTATCAAGGTCCATTTAACTAATGAAAGTGTTGGAAATTATCGGTCACATGCATCACATACATAAGCGAAATTTAAAATTTTTAACCAATAGATCTGATCTTTCCATGAATTTACAATATACATATTAATGAGAATAAGAAAAATCACCTTTGATTTTTGTTGAATAGTTGATTTTCCTTCTCACCAGGTTGTCGCAAGCCACAGTGTCCAAAATTGAACACCTCCAATTATTAATCCACATTAGAGAAGGATTGAATGAACCAATAATGGAGGAATATAAGGGTTAGACAAAATCCCTTAATGCTAGCAAGGGGGAGGGGGGTGGCAGCTAGGGTTGAGAGAGTGACAATATTTCTTTTCTCTTAATGTCCACTTAACCCTAAAATCCCTATCATTTGGATTTTTATAGTTAGGTTAAAAATCCAACTTCATAATAGGATTGGGCTCTTTAAAATTGCTAGAGAAATACTAAATTGGCTTCTAGAATTATTAATAATTTATTTGGGCTCAATTAAATCCAATTTAAGTCCATTCATAAAGGACTATCCATAAAACCCATAAACTAAGCCTTTTATGTATACACTTGGATTTAATCACCCAAATAAATTGCAAATTCATCCAAATTAAATATGTAGGCTCCACAACACTTATAAAATATATTTAATTTGCTTTTGTCCAAGAATTAGGCCTTTAAGGCCTTCTATTTGAAGTTGGCATGAAACCCTTCCTCTAGAGGGTTTCTACGCTGCACCAAAATCAATTCTTTCAGCCTATATAATTTCTCCAATGGATCTATTAATTATTATGTCAGCCCTATAACACTTATATTCCAATAATAATAATTAATTATGAAGTATAATATTTTAATTATGTCCATTTTATAGAACATTTCTAAAAATTTATGCGAAAAATTTTACTTGATTATAATTAATTAAACTCTTTAATTAATTATTCTCTTATTCACTTCTCTATTCCCATAATAATATCAAATATTATTATCATTGTCATTTTACCTTTTTATCCTTTTTTCTCTATATATGTGTGACCTATTAGGTTCTTATCCATATTGGCAGTATAATATGTAATTGTGAGTTCTATTCAAAACTCACATGATTTAAACTTCTTTAAATCATTTTATCAATCCCTATTGATATTTATGGTACACTGTTATACAAGTCATGATTGGCCTCTAGCTAGGCATCATGACTACCCAAATTTCAGGAAAGTTAAGTGGTTTGACTATACCCTTCCATAGAAACAATTGTCGTGCAATTACTCCTTTCACCACTCTTATCTTAATTAGATTCTGAGTATGGATTTCTATTAACTCATATAAATCTAATTATGTATGTTCTATAAATTTATCCATTGTTCCCAAAATGTCCTTTATGGATCCCTAACTATCTTGGCATATTACTCTGACCAGAGATTCTCTCAATAAGGCAATTATAGAATCATGTGGGCTAACTTTCCTTAAGAAATCTAGGATGGTGAATCCTTTATCAATCACTCAACTATCTTCAAGTAGGTTATGATATACCCAACCTCCTAACTATGTTCACCCTCTATTGAAAGTAATCAGTTATGGAGTCAAAGTATACCACTTGCTACTTAAGATAACTTTGGTGACCTCAAGTCTAAGGATACTTACACAACAGATATAAAGAGATTCCTTATTGAAATAGATTTAATATCCATTTGAGGATTCTCTTTGCAGGTCTCCAATGAACTTTTTCTTCTAATAAGCATCCACATGTTAGCTTTGATTATCTTTCATAATCACAATTATGAGAACCACTACTTGAACCATTCAAAAAGCATAACATATGCTAGTTTGTTCGAATTAACAATGTTCTATCTTGTTAATTCTATGACTAGGGATATTTAGATATTAACATATTTACATGCAATAGACATCTCATATCATGAACACTTTCATGATTACCTTTGCACCGTGTTTATAATATCTAGGACTTCATTTATTAATTTAAGATTTGCAAACTCATGTATTTAAACATAGCATTAATAAATGAATGATGCCTTTTTATTAATAATATGAATTCATACATATAAAATACATCCCTTTTACATAGGCTCTAGGGCATACTCTCTAACAATCTCCCACTTGTATTAGAGCCAATCACTTGTATATCTTAGACCCATGCTATTTATATGGTGATCGTGCTTAATCTAGAAAAGCACTTTAGTGAGGGGATCCACCACATTATCATCTATGGGGACCCTTTCTACTTTCACATCATTTCTAGCTACTATTTCCTTTATGAGATGGTAGCATCTGAGGACATGTTTGGATTGCTAATGAGACCGTGGTTCCTTTGCTTGCGCAATGGCTTCATTGTTGTCACAATATAAAGAAATTATATCAATAATGCTAGGCACCACTCCTAGTTCAGATATGAAATTTTTGACCTAAACTGCTTCTTTGGCTGCTTTCGAAGCAGCAATGTACTCAGCTTCTGTCGTGGAATCAGCAGTTGTTTCTTGTTTGGAACTCTTCCAACTAACTGCCCCTTCTCCCATTATGAACACAAAACCTGACTGTGATTTACAATCAGCTTTGTCAAATTAGAAGCTGGCATATATATACCCATTTACTTCCAAATTGCCCTCCCTATATACCAAGAATATATCTTTAATCCTTCTTAAGTACTTAAGGATATTCTTGACAGCTGCCCAGTGTTCCTCTCCAAAAGTGGATTGGAATCTGCTTGTGACACTCAAAGAAAATGTTATATTTGGACGTGTACATAGCATAGCATACATGATAGAACCAAATTTAGATGTATATGGTATTCTATTCATGCTCTCTTTATCATCTAGTGTCTGTGGACACATAGACTTAGAGAGATCTATATTGAACCTCTTTAATACTTTATCTCTATATGTACTTTGTGAAAAACCTTGCTACCTATTGGATCTATCTCTATAGATCCTTATTCCCAGAATATAGGATGTTTCTCCAAGGTGTTCCATGGAGAATTGCTTGGATAACCATATTTTAACAGACTGGAGAAAAGAAATGTCGTTTTCCATGATCAATATGTCATCCATATATAGAACTAAGAAGACAATTGCACTCCCACTGACCCTTTTATATACACAAGGTTCATCTTCATTCTATGAGAAACCAAACTCTTTGATTGTCTCATCGAATTGTATGTTCCAACTCCTAGAGGCTTGCTTCAATCCATAAATGGATCTTTGAAGCTTGCATACTTTTTCACCACTTCCTGATGTGAACCCTTTTGGTTGTGTCATATACACATCCTCAGTCAGATTTCCATTTAGGAAAGCTATCTTCACATCCATTTGCCAAATCTCATAATCATAATGAGCTGTAATGACTAAAAGTATTCTTATAAACATAAGCATCGCTACAGTAAAAAAGGTTTCATCATAGTCAATACCTTCTTTTTGATGGTAGCCTTTTGCTACTAAGCGAGCTTTATAGGTAACTATTACCTTCCATGATGGTCTTCTTTTTGAAGACCCATTTACACCCTATGGGTTTTATCACTTCAAGTGGTTAAGTTAAAGAACATAATTTATTCTCATACATAGAGTCCATTTCAGACTGCATAGCCTTAAGCCATAAATCACATACTGAACTGTTCAAAATTTTTTGAGAGCTTGTAGGCTCATTGTCCTCTACTATAGTTATGCCTCTATCTGAATAAATGTGAAATCCATATCTCACAAGGATAAATCACATCCTAGTAGATCTTCTAGGATTTTGTGTATAATCAGGTTCAATTGTAATCTCATCATTATGAAATTCAGTCTGGGATTCAATCGATTGATCTACTTCTATTTGTGGGTCTTAAACTTCACCAAGTTCAATTTTACTCCCACTATTCTCCTGTAGGAGAAATTCTCTTTCTAAGAAGACAACATGCCTTGAAACAAAAACCTTTTGTTCTAAGAGATGATAGAAATAATATCCAAATGTTTCTTTTGGATATCCCACAAATAAACATTTGTTAGAATTAACATCTAGTTTGTCTAACACTGTCCTCTTTACATAAGTAGGACAACCCTATACTTTCATATAAGAAAGTGTGGGTTTCTTGTTATTCCACATCTCATATGGAGTAACATCAACCGATTTACTAGGAACTCTGTTTAACACATAAACAACCTTTTCTAGTTGAATATCCCCTAAAGGACTTAAGCAAGTCTGCTCGGCTCATCATGGATCAAACCATATCTAATAGTGTTCAATTTCTCCTCTTAGATACACCATTGTGTTGTGGTGTATATGGTGGAGTCCATTGAGATAAAATCCCATTATCTCTAAGATAATCTTGAAATTCTTGGCTTAAGTATTCTCCACCTCGATCTGATCTAAGTATTTTAATACTCTTGCCAAGTTGCTTTTCTACTTCATTTTTGAATTCTTTGAACTTTTCAAATGCTTCTGATTTATATTTCATTAGATAGATATATCCAAAACTAGAGTAATCATCTATGAAAGTAATGAAGTAGGAGTAACCTCCTCTGGCATGTGTAGTCATTAGTCCACATACATCTGAATGTATTAAGTCCAAAATAATTTTAGCTCGTTCTCCTTTACCAATAAAGGGACCTTTTGTCATTTTCCCCAATAAACAAGACTCACATGTATCAAAAGATTCATAATCAAATGATCCCAAATCACCTAACTTGTGTAATTTGGTCATGTGTTTTTCATTTATATGGCCTAAACGACAATGCCATAAATATGAGGTATTTAGATTATCTCATTTCATTCTCTTGGTATCCATATTATACACTTCTTTAATTAAATTAAGAACAAATATACCATTCTCAATGATAGCTTTAGCATAAAACATATTGTTCTTAAAAATGTAACAACATTTTTCTTTTAAAGAAATGTCATAATCATTCAATAAACAACTAAAAGAAATAATACTTTTGGATAATGCTGGAACATAATAATAGTCATTTAACTCCAGTATTAATCCACTTGGAAGAGGAAAATGTAAGTCCCCACAACTGTTGTAGAGATGTTTTGTCCAGTAGCTGACTATAGACATATTTCTACCTTTCCAACCTTTTTAATGCTTTTAAGCCCCTGTAGATCATTACATAAATGAGATCCACATCTGGTATCTAATACCCAATATTGCTTTAAAGCAATAGAATAAGTATTAAATTCAATCATATGAATACCTGAAGTAGAAGCATCAGCTTGCTTCTTTTCATTGAGAGAATCTAGATAGGTCTTGCAGTTACACTTCCAATGACCATCTTTCCACAATGGAAGCAAGTTCCTGTGGGATTCTCTTTCTTAGCAAACTTCTTCTTGGAAACCTTACCATTCTTTGGCTGCTCCTTGGTCATCTTCTTCTTTTTCTGCTTCTTGCCTTTAGCAGAACTGACAACTATAACACTTTTTGAATCCTTCTTGAAGGATCCATCAGCTGTTTTGAGCATGTTGATTTACTTAGGAATGGTTACTTGGATCTTATTCATGTTAAAGTTAAGCACGAAAGGTGCAAAACTTGGAGCCAACGAGTACAAGATTAAATCTATGTATAGATCATTATCCAATACATAGCCAAGTCTACTCAAATGCTCAATATACCTATACATCTTCAATCCATGAGCAGCAGCTGAAATGCCTTCTACCATTTTGCAGCTAAATAGAGCTCGAGCAATCTCATATTGCTTAGTTCTAGCTTGAGAAGAATAAAGCTCCTCTTGATGCAAAATGATAATTCTAGCATCCATCATCTCATGTTGCTTTGGAAGCTCTGAGTGATGGAATATGACATGGTGTGAACATGACAATCACACAGCAGAAAAACAACAAAAAACGATCATACATGCCAAACAATTCCATGACAAGAATCGAAACATGCAATTTTAGGGTTTTAAAACTTATAACTTTGGATGCCTTTTAAAACTTGAGTTTGGTGATGACCAGCAACCGAGATGACTTTATCCACCTTAGATCTTGATCACCAATGCCAAGGAACAGCCTTTTATGCCACTTCCTCTATTCTCACACACACAATTGCACCGACGGCTTAAAATAGAGGTTGCTAGCTCTCTTTTAATGTATTGTGTAATGGCTATGGTTTGAAGCTACAAAATTTGATTTTGTACTTCTCTTAGGTTGCTATTACTACCCAAGATCACAAGAGAATGAGGAACAATCCTTTCTCCTTGTGAAAATTGGCCAAAAGAATATTATGAGAGAGAGAGAAGAATTCACGCCAAGACCTAGAAAAAGGGTTTCACGTTTTTTTCTCTTAGGTCTCCTTAGGGTTTTATTTCTTTTATATATATCCTTATCTTTTGGCAAGTGTTTGATTTGAACTTTACTATCTCAAGATAATTAATTCAATCTCAGTCACTTCGTAAAATAAGTAATATATATTGATTTAAACTCCTTTGAATTTAAAATTCAAATTTGAAATAAAACACAAGACATTTAATTAAATAAAATCACTTAATAAAGATAATGAGCATGTGCCGAAATTCCTTGATTTTCATCTTGGAATTTTGGTTACTCCTTATATTATTTAAATGATTTAATTTAATTTAAATTCTTTTAGGCTTTAATACTCAATTAACTTAATTAATACAAGATAATTAATTAATTGATATTAAACCTTGTGGGCTGAATTTTTCTCTCTCATGGGCCAAGGTCTAATAGCATTTATGATGCCCATTACATACATTAATTACAAGCCCAAATTAATGCCCAATACTTTATTTAAATATTTTAAGCCCAATGCTTTGTGTGCGATCCTATAGGTCCATTTAATGTTGGCAATGAACTAATGAATTAATTCAAAGGCTATATATATTCTCTAGCAAGATATTATAGCATTCCAAATTAAATAAAAATGCATATGGCATTTAGTGACCTAATGCAATTTTGCATAGTCCCGTACCCATAAATATCAGAATTAATATAAGGCATGGAACTAGTCATCCTTATATATTTTAATTCCTTTCTTGATATTCCAGTGACACTGAAATCTTAGATAAATAATGATTACTCATCATTTCATCTCGGTATGGCCATACACTTCTCAGTTCACTGATCAAGTGGCCGGTGATATTTTCTCTCTTATCAAGAGAGGTAATCCCTTCACTTCTCTCATGCTCTCTAACATGAATCAATGCATACCCAATCATACCTGTACTTGTCACTCTGTTACGAGTACGTTAGGTGTATGCCAAAGCATACATTAATTCATAAAGAGTTTCATAGAGATTTTAGGTCTAAGAACTCCGATACAAAACTTGCATATGTGAAACACTTATGACTTGTACCATGTAGTGTTATCATGAGCGGATCGAATCCAGATACCATGTTCTTTAACATGTATCTATGATCTCTGATTGACACTCTTGTCCTATTGATCCGTAAGATAGAACTCATAATATTAGACAGGGCATACTAGTCTTAATTCATTGTTATTCCCTTAACAATGACTGACTAGGGATATTTAGAATGATGTCTCATTTGTTTCAAGGTCTTGCAACCATGTGTCTCACACATGATAACTTAAACCGAAACAACATTCTTGGATAGTTCTATCAATTGATATGCACAGGAGTACAATGGATAAAACAATTGCCTCATTTTATTAATTAAAGTGTTTTATTACAATGCATTGGGGCTAGGGCTTACACTAACAATCTCCCACTAGCACTAGTCCCAATTGGCATAGCCCTAAGACCGAACGCTCTCAAATGAGCTTCGTGCAGATTTGGATGCATCTATTTCATCAAAGGATCTACTACATTGTCTTCACTTGCTATCTTGCTAACCTTGACGTCCCCACGATCAATGATTTCTCTGATCAGGTGGTACCTCCTAAGTATGTGTTTGGATTTCTGGTGTGACCGGGGCTCCTTTGCCTGTGCGATGGCCCCATTGTTGTCATAGAAAATTTCTAATGGATCTAGGATGCTTGGGACCACTCCTAATCCAGAAATGAAATTTTTAATCCAAAGAGCCTCTTTTGCAGCCTCACTCGCTGCAATATACTCAGATTCTGTAGTTGAGTCGGCAACAGTCTCTTGCTTTGAGCTTCTCGGTTGACAGCACCACCGTTCAAAACAAAAATGAATCCAGATTGCGATCTAGAATCCTGAGTGCTGGTCTGAAAAGCAGCATCGGCATAACCTTGTATGACAAGCTCTTCTTGACCACTATATACCAAGAAGTGATTCTTCATTCTTCGCAGGTACTTCAGAATCCCCTTTACAGCAGACCAGTGCTTTTCACCAGGGTCTTGCTGAAACCTACTGGTTATACTCAGTGCATGAGCAACATCCAGCCTAGTACATAACATAGCGTACATAATAGATCCAATAGCAGATGCATATGGGATTCTACTCATGTTATCCCTTTCCTCTTTGGTTTTAGGGCACTGTTCTTTAGTCAAAGGAACTCCCAAAGCCAAAGGTATGTACCCTTTCTTTGAGTGTCTCCCATACTAAAATGCTTTAGTACTTTGTCTATGTACTTTTCTTGACTTAGTCCCAAGAGCCGATTCGATCTATCTCTATAGATTCGAATACCAAGTATTGTCTCGGCTTCACCTAAGTCTTTCATTGAGAAACTTTTTCCCAACCATTGCTCAACCTTTTACAATGTTGGAATGTCATTCCCAATGAGAAGGATGTCGTCCACATATAGGACCAAAAATACTACTATGCTCCCACTAACCTTCTTGTACACACAAGGCTCATCTTCGTTCTTGATGAAGTCAAATTCTTTGACTGCCTCATCAAAATGAAGATTCCAACTTCGGGATCCTTGCTTTAATCCATAAATGGATTTTTGAAGCTTGCAAACCTTCTTAGGATGCTTGGGATTGACAAAACCTTCAGGCTGTGTCATTACACATCCTCAAGTAAATTTCCGTTGAGGAAAGTAGTTTTGACATCCATTTGCAATATCTTATAATCATGATATGAAGCTATGGCAAGCAAGATCCTAATGGACTTGAGCATGACTACAGGTGAAAAGGTAACGTCATAGTCTATACCATGAGTTTGTCGAAAACTTTTTGCTACTAGTCTACCTTTGTAGGTCTTATCAGCTATGAGTTTGAATAGCCACTTGCATTCAATTACCTTAGCACCTTCCAGTGGATCAACCAAGGTCCAAACCTGGTTATCGTACATTGATTGCATCTTGGATTTCATGGCTTCAAGCCAATTTTCCGAATCTGGGCTCTCAATAGCTTCTCGATAGGTAGTAGGATCCTCATGATCTTCTAACTCAATAGTGTCACTATCAGTGATTAGAAATCCATATCTCTCAATCTCCTGACGTACCCTACCGAACCTTATAGGTTCTTGTGTAATGGGTTCTTGTTCCACAACTGGTTGTGAACTTGATCCCATTTCCAACTCATCCTCTATAGGAGTTTGTGGTGCTTGAATTTCTCCAAGTTCTACTTTACTCCCACTGTCTTTCTTGAGAAGGAACTCCTTTTCCAAGAAAACAGCCTTGCGAACAACAAATACTTTGTTCTCGGCTTGTGAGTAAAAGTAGTATCCCTTTGTTTCTTTAGGATAACCCACAAACAAGCAGACACTGGATTTGGACTCTAGTTTGTCAGATGTTAATTTCTTAACATGTGCTTCACAGCCCCAAATCCTGAGAAAAGACATATTCGGCTCTTTCCCAGTCCATACCTCGTATGGTGTCTTTTCAACTGCTTTAGTTGGAGTACGGTTTAATAGAAATGCAGTAGTTTCTAATGCATAACCCCAAAAAGAGATAGGAACTTGAATCATCATGGATCGAACCATGTCCAATAGAGTTTGATTTCTCCTTTCGGACACACCATTCCATTGTGGTGTTTCGGGAGGAGTGAGCTGTGAAATAATACCATACTCTTTTAGATGATTGTCAAACTCTTAGCTTAAGTATTCGCCACCTCGATCTGATCGAATGACTTTTATAATTTTGCCAAGTTGGTTTTCTACTTCGTTCTTAAACTCTTTGAATTTCTCAAATGTTTCAAACTTGTACTTTATTAGATAGACATAGCCATATCTACTAAAGTCATCTGTGAATGTCACGAAGTAGCTAAAACCACCTCTAGCATGTGTACATAAAGGTCCATATACATCGGTATGTATTAGTTCCAATAAGCCATTAGTCCTCTCACCTTTCTTATTAAAAGGACTCTTTGTCATTTTTCCATGCAAACATGGCTCGCATGTGTCATAAGACTCTAAGTCGAATGACCTAAGCACTCCAGTTTTGTGGAGTCTTGAAATGCATTTTTCATTTGCATGTCCAAAACGACAATGCCAGAAGTAAGTAGGGTTCAATTAATTTGATTTAACCCTCTTTGTATTAATGTTGTATATGGACTCTTTGTTTTGTAAATCAAGGATATAAAGGCCATTTTACAACATGGCATTGCCATAAGAAATGCCTTGGCGACGAATATGAGCATTGTCATTTTTAATAACAAAATCAAATTCATCATTATCCAAACATGAAACTGAAATAATGTTTCTGCTCATAGCAGGCACATAATAACAATTATTCAAAACAATACAAAGTCCGAAAGGTAAAGTGAGGTGATAGTCGCCTATCTCCATAGCAGTAACCCGTGCTCTATTCTCCACACGGAGGTCCACTTCATTCTTCCCAAGTAACCGCCTATTTCTTAGCCCCTGCATATTTGAACAAATGTGAGAACCACAACCGGTATCCAATACCCAAGTGGTAGAAATAGAAAGGTTAATTTCAACAACAAAAATACCAGAACTGGACACCTTGGCTCCATTCTTCTTTTGTTATTCCTTGAAGAGAGAACAATTCTTCCTCCAATGCCCTATCTTGTTACAATGAAAGCAAGTGCTCTCACTCTCTTTGAGTTTCTGCGCCTTAGGCTTGGATTGGGCCTGAGGTGCATTCCCACTTAACTTGAACCGAGCCAGGTCATTCTTTGGTTTTGCGTTTCCCTTTCCCTTTCCCTTAGCGGGTCCCTTCTTAATGCCCCTTTGAACCATCCATACGGGATTAGTCTTTCGAATGTTCTCTTCAGCATTCTTAAGCATCCCATGAAGCTCAGTGACTGATTTGTTCATTGCATGCATGTTATAATTCATCACGAATGGATCATAATCATCAGTCAATGAACCTAAGATCAAGTCAGTAGCCAATTCCTTTGGCACTAGTACCTCAACCTTCTCAAAAGTATCAAGATACCCTTTCATCTTGAGTACATGGGTACTAACAGGAGTACCCGCAGCCATCTTACAAGAAATTAAGGCCTTTGTTGTCACGAACCTCTCGTGACGAGCTTGCTCTTAGAACATCTCCTTGAGGTGCACCATGATCGTATAAGCCTCTGGGTCCATAAATTGCTTTTGCAAGTCAGACACCATAGTGGCCAGCATCAGATAGGTCACATCATTGGAGTCGCTCTTCTTGGTCTCAAAAGTTTCCTTTTGAACCGCAGAGGCGTTCCTGCCAGGTTCTTCAAGCAAGGGTGCATCCAAAACATATGACTTTTTCTCTTGCTTAAGAACTATTCTTAAGTTTCGACCCCAGTCTATGAAATTGGAGCCACTCAATTTGTCCTTTTTAAGGACCGATCGCAATGAGAAATTGTTGTTTGAAGATGCCATTTTCAATCTACAATAAAATTTAGCAAGATTAAATGAGGTCTTATTTATGATCCCACAAACCAAATTAATATCCCTTTAAATAATTCGCGTTAGTGATTTAATATGGGACAAGATCCACTTTTCACAACAACTTATTAGTCAAGCTGAGCTTGTACACCTAATAAGTTAAGTTACTTAGGTAGGAAAACTCCAATCATGTCTCATACATAACTCTTGGATCAAATGGGCTAACATCTTAAGATGTTATAGCACAACCCATTTATTAGTTGCCTAGGTCCAGGCATCCCTTTCCATGTTAAGTCCAACCTACATTCATAACCCATGCCTCACAAAGTTAATTGGGCACATCTAGGACTCCTAGTCTACGTGACCGATGATCGATGCCTTGACATGTTTCGAATTAAGAAGGCAAATTTGTGACTTACTATTTTCTTAAGGATTCATTTTATTACGGCTTACATGGCATACGCTTTGTCATCCATACATAGCATGCATATATATAATTGCATAAAGTAAAACGTGACAAACATGGGCCCAAAAACCTACAACTAAGATTCTGTACTATTACATAAAAATCTTCGAGTTGGGCTTCTCCACTCCGGTGGGCTTCGTCTTGATTTACAAAGTCATCAAATAAATTCTATTCTAAGAAATAAATGAAACTTTTACAATAAAATATAATGGCACGCAGGCCATATTTAATTACAAAAACCCAAGGCCTATGAATGCACCATGCATATCCATTCATCACACCAAACAAGCAAATAAATATACATAGCATTTATGGATCAAACAAAGTCCAATAATGGAAATTGTGTACTTGAACCTTTAAGAGATGACCCCATGATGGGCCTGGGCTGAAGCCCAATGGACTAAATCCTCTTATTGAATAAGTTCTGTTAAAAGCCCAAAACACAAACTAGTTAGATTTGTGCCATAAATCAACTCTAGTATAATTTCCAATTTTGCCATTTTTAATTTTATGTCATACAGCCCATAAACATTAAAAATACATATAATATGTGCTAACATGAGTTAAAAGTATAAAATCATGAAGAACACATATATAGTACACGGCATTCATGCAAAAACAAACAAACAACAAAAACTAGTTGTTTAATGCTTATGTAATGCCATAAAATGCACAAACATTTAAATCAATTTTATGAGTCATTTAATAATTTAAATAAGTCCATAAATATTGATTTAATATTCTGTACCAATCTGATCTAAATGTGTTTTTACCATTTTAATCAAAACAAAACAAACAATGTTGATTAAACATGTAACAAACACAAACTAGCCATAGTTTTAAGTGATTTTAAAATTAATCAATTAAATTGTCATGGACCAGAATTAAAACCAAATTTAAAATATGTCTAGACCTGATAATTAATCTTTAAATATCACTTACAAACATTCCAAAATCGTTTTTACATTTAATATTGAAAAATAGTTGTTAAACTAACAATTAACATGCCAAAATGCACCTAGTTTTAATATTAACATGTACCATCAGGTATTAGCAATTAAATCTGACCATTAATAGCTCCTAGAACATATTAGGACAGTATATTAACATGTCATATATTAATTATAATACCTATCTAATCAATTAAAATCGTTTTTACACCAAAACAATGCAAAAAACTCAAAACAGAAAATTTCAGATTTGCATGTTTTCATAATGACGATTTTTAATTAATTTTTTCATGCATTTAAAGCACTAAAATAAGCATGTTTAGGCTCTGATACCACTGATGGAATATGACATGGTATGAACATGGCAATCATGCAGCAGAAAAACAACAAAAAATTATCATACATGCCAAACAATTCCATGACAAGAACCGAAACATGCAATTTTAGGGTTTTAAAACTTACAACTTTGGATGCCTTTTAAAACTTGAGTTTGGTGATGACCAGAAACTGAGATGACTTTATCCACCTTAGATCTTGATCACCAATTCAAACGAACAGCCTTTTAAGCCACTCCCTCTATTCTCACACACACAATTGCACCGACGGCTTAAAATAGAGGTTGCTAGCTCTCTTTTAATGTATTGTGTAATGGCTATGGTTTAAAGCTACAAAATTTGATTTTGTACTTCTCTTAGGTTGCTATTACTACCCAAGATCACAAGAGAATGAGGAACAATCCTTTCTCCTTGTGAAAATTGGCTAAAAGAATATTATGAGAGAGAGAGAAGAATTCACACCAAGACCTAGAAAAAGGGTTTCACGTTTTTTTCTCTTAGGTCTCCTTAGGGTTTTATTTCTTTTATATATATCCTTATCTTTTGGCAAGTGTTTGATTTGAACTTTACTATCTCAAGATAATTAATTCAATCTCAATCACTTCCTAAAATAAGTAATATATATTGATTTAAACTCCTTTGAATTTAAAATTCAAATTTGAAATAAAATACAAGACATTTAATTAAATAAAATCACTTAATAAAGATAATGAGCATGTGCCGAAATTCCTTGATTTTCATCTTGGAATTTCGGTCACTCCTTATATTATTTAAATAATTTAATTTAATTTAAATTCTTTTAGGCTTTAATACTCAATTAACTTAATTAATACAAGATAATTAATTAATTGAAATTAAACCTTGTGGGCTGAATTTTTCTCTCTCATGGGCCAAGGTCCAATAGCATTTATGATGCCCATTACATACATTAATTTGACTTTAATTAAAAGCCCAAATTAATGCCCAATACTTTATTTAAATATTTTAAGCCCAATGTTTTGTGTGCGATCCTATAGGTCCATTTAATGTTGGCAATGAACTAATGAATTAATTCAAAGGCTATATATATTCTCTAGCAAGATATTATAGAATTCCAAATTAAATGAAAATGCATATGGTATTTAGTGACCTAATGCAATTTTGCATAGTCCCTTACCCATAAATATCAGAATTACTATAAGGCATGGAACTAGTCATCCTTATATATTTTAATTCCTTTCTTGATATTCCAGTGACACTGAACTCTCTGATAATTAATGATTACTCATGATTTCATCTCGGTATGGCCATACACTTCTCAGTTCACTGATCAAGTTGCCGGTGATATTTTCTCTCTTATCGAGAGGGGTAATCCCTTCACTTCTCTCATGCTCTCTAACATGAATCAATGCATACCCAATCATACCCGTACTTGTCACTCTATTACGAGCACGTTAGGTGTATGTCAAAACACACATTAATTCATAAATTGTTTCATAGAGATTTTAGGTCTAAGAACTTCGATACAAAACTTGCATATGAGAAACACTTATGACTTGTACCATGTCGTGTTCTCATGAGCGGATCGAATCCAGATACCATATTCTTTAACATGTATCTATGATCTCTGATTGACACTCTTGTCCTAATGATCCGTAAGACAGAACTCATAATATCATAGAGAGCATACTAGTCTTAATTCATTGTTATTCCCATAACAATGACTGACTAGAGATATTTAGAATGATGTCTCATTTGTTTCAAGGTCTTACAACCATGTTTCTCACACATGATAACTTAAACCGAAACAACATTCTTAGATAGTTCTATCAATTGATATGCACATGAATACAATGGATAAAACAAATGCCTCATTTTATTAATTAAAGTGTTTTATTACAATGCATTGGGGCTAGGGCTTACACTAACACTGAGGACATAGCACCCAACATCAGACATGCTGCTACTTCACTATCCTCGTTGTATTTTGAATAAGTGCCCTTGATCTCATCAATGGCATCATCTGATGGAAGTGGTGGTGCATCTTTTCCAAGATATAATGGATCTTTTCAACTCTGAGAATGATTCTCACTTACCTAATCCAGTCAGAATAGTTGCTGCCAACCAGCTTGTTATCCAAGATTGATCGTATGTTAATGTTTGATGTGCTCATGATGATTACCTAGATGTGAAAAAAACATATGAGAGTATGTTAATATATATGTATGCATTAATTAGGTCTTTAATTAATCAATTTACTCCCACTATTTTATTGCGAATTAATAGCCCTCACTATATAATCCGAGAAAACCCGATGGTTTTCTTAGTGGGGCAATATCCAATCCTTGATATGTGATTTGACCTTGACTGTGGTCAACAAGCCAAACTCCATACCCTTGAAAGGTAGGTATCTCTATACCAATTGTGTCTCCACACAACTATTGGATCATTAGGTTATCAACTCTTGATACATGCATACCATATATGCATTCCCTAATCTTGCCTCTAGAACCGTTAGCCCTGACTATGGTCAACAAGCTAATGGGCTAGCTAAGATGACCTATTTAATTAGATTTAAAAATATTCAATATAATGTGAGCTTGACTATGGTCAACAGCCCAAACTATACAGAACTATGGTTCTCTTCAAATTAATGGAAGGCTTATATACCTTAGTATTTGATTGAGGGATTTTAGTTAATTAAGTCTCATCATACATGGTTGGCATACATTGGTATGCATCCTATATCTATCACATAAATATAAGCATACAAATATGGTATATATATGGACTTTACTGCATTGATTTCCCTGAGCTAAAAGGGAAATCAAAAGGTCACACCTAGGTAATATGCATGATTCAAACAAGTAAAAATAATTACATTATGTTCAAACTTGTTGGATCTCCATCCGGCCCATCTTGCTCCTTGATAGTGGTCTCCATCTCTATCTCTAATTCTAATCTAAGTAATCTAATTATATATTACAATTTGAAAAGAAATACAAACCAAAAACAAGTGGTCGAGACATGAAAGTCCTTATTGGGCCGAAACATACATTATGCTCAATCACATTGGGCCTTTGTCTATAACTATCCATCATGCCAATCATACACCCTTATATGCATTTATAATGTATAAAGTAAAACCATATAATGGAATATTAACTTTGTTTCAACTCTTGAAACTTACTTTTGAGTTATTTTAATAATGTGATCAAATTAGGAAACTTTTTCCATTTTGAAAACTTTCATTTTAGGAAACCTTTTTGCATGCATGTGTTATTGCCTTAATTATCAATCCAATTGATCATTAATTAATTATAATTGATTATTTAATTAAATAATTAAAAGAATCAATTTTTGGCTTAAACTAAAGGATAGGCCGAAACCCATAAAATTAAACCCTAAGATGTGTTCACACATAAACTAGTTTTATGTCTATGGGATCATTTAGGCCTTTTGGAATAAGACAAGCCCACTCCAGCCCTTAAAATACATTAATAAACTTAATTAAAGTCCATAATATTTAGTTTAAATCAGCTCCTTGGTCCCACCAAGTCATTCACTAATTTAAACCAAGTCCGTAAACATAATTAAGCTCATTAAGTGGTTTTAATGAATTAGAATTAATCCAATTAATTTAAGGCCCATTTTAATTAATCCAATTAATTAAAAATACATTAATATATCACATATATCATATTTATAAGATTAAAAATTGTTCTAAACAAGAACGCATCAAAAATACCAATTTATTGAACTTTTCGACTAAACTAGTTTTCATGCAAAACTTGTTCGATTTTAATTTTGTTTGATCTTGTGGCTTAATATCACATATTAAACACATAAATTATCATCAAAATAGTGTTAGAGTGGATCAATAAAAATTTAATTTAGAAGAGCCCCTGAAACTTTTATTGAAAAATAAAACCCTACAAGCCAAAATAATGATTCTTTTCTCAAAATAATCGTTTTTATTTTTCATTTTATATTTGATCACATACATATAGAAATCAATATTTCTCTTTTATGAACAATAAAATATGATATTTTAAAGTTCATGAAATAAATATCTCAAAAATAAAAACTATTCCGCAAAAAATATAGAATTGTATATTCATGGCAAAACCAAGGCTCTAATACCATGTTGGTAATTATCTGTTACATGCATCACATACATAAGCGGAATTTAAAATTTTTAAACAATCGATCTGATCTTGCCATGAATTTACAATATACATATTAATGAGAATAAGAAATATCGCCTTTGATTTTTGTTGAATAGTTGATTTTCCTTCTCACCGGATTGTCGCAAACCACAGTGTCCAAAATTGAACACCTCTAATTAGTAATCAACACTAGAGAAGGATTGAATGAACTAATAATGGAGGAATACAAGGGCTGGATGAAATCCCTTGATGCTAGCAAGGGGGGTGGCGACTAGGGTTGAGAGAGTGAGAGAATGTTTATTTTCTCTTAATGTTCACTTAACCCTAAAATCCCTATAACGTGGATTTTTATAGTTAGGTTAAAAATCCAACTTCATAATAGGATTGGGCCCTTTAAAATTGCTAGAGAAATGATAAATGGACTTTTGGAATTATTGATAATTTATTTGGGCTCAATTAGATCCAATTTAAGTCCATTCATAAGGACTATGCACAAAACCCATAAACTAAGCCTTATGTATACACTTGGATTTAATCACCCAAATGAATTACAAATCCATCCAAATTAAATATGTAGGCTCCATAATACTTATGAAATATATTTAATTTATTTTGGTTCAAGAATTAGGCCTCTAAGGCCTTCTATCTGAAGTTGGCATGAAACCCTTCCTCTAGAGGGTTTTTGTGCCAAAATCAATTCTTTTGGCCTTTAGAATTTCTCCAATAGATCTATTAATTATTATATCAGCCCTACAACACTTATATTCTAACAATAATAATTAATTATGAAATACAATATTTCAATTAGGTCCATTTTACATAACATTTCTAAAAAGTTATGCGAACAATTTTACTTGATCATAATTAATTAAACTCTTTAATTAATTATTCTCTTATTCACTTATCTATTCCCATAATAATATCAAATATTATTATCCTTGTCATTTTATCATTTTATCCTTTTTCTCTATATGTGTGTGACCTATTGGGTTCCTATCTATATTGGCAGTATAATATGTAATTGTGAGTTCTATTCAAAACTCACACAATTTAAACTTCTTTAAATCATTTTATCAATCCCTATGGATATTTATGGTAAAATATTATACAAGTCATGATTGGCCTCTAGCTAGGCATCATGACTACCCAAATTTCAGGAAAGTCAAGTGGTTTGACTATACCCTTCCATAGAAACAGTTGCCGTGCAATTACTCCTTTCACCACTCTTATCACAATTAGATTCTAACCATGGATTTCTCTCAACTCATATAAATCAAATTATGTATTTTCTATTAATTTATCCATTATTTTTAAAATGCCCTTCATGGATCCCTATCCATCTTGGCATATTCATCTGATCAGAGATTCTCTGAACAAAGCAATTATAGAATCATGTGAGATAACTTCCCTTCATAAATCTGGGATGTTGAATCCATTGTAAATCACTTAACTATCTTCAAGTAGGTCATGATATACCCAACCTCCTAACTATGTTCACCCACTGTTGAAAGTAATCAGTTATGGAGTTAAAGTATACCACTTGCTACTTAAGATAACTTTTGTGATCTCAAGTCTAAGGATACTTGCACAACCGCTATGAAGAGATTTTTCACTGACATAAATTTAATATCCATGTGAGGATTCTCTTTGTAGGTCTCCAATAAACATATTCTTCTAACAAGCATCCACATGTTAGCTTTGATTATCTTTTATAATCACAGTTTTGAGAACCACTGCTTGAACCATTCAAGAAGCATAACATATGCTAGTCTGTCCGAATTAACAATTTCCTATCTTGTTAATCTATGGCTATGGATATTTAGCTATTAACACATTTGCATGCAAAAGACATCTCATAGTATGAACACTTTCATGATTGCCTTTGCACTGTGTTTATAATATCTAGGACTTCATTTATTAATTTAAGATTTACAAACTCATGTATTTAAACATAGCATTAATAAATGAATGATGCCTTTTTATAAAGAATATGAATTCATGCTCTAGGGCATACTCTCTAATAGAAAGCCAATCGCATTGGAATGGATAGGGATCTGGTCTAACACACGATGCAATCAAGCCTCCCAAATGCATGAGATAGCACATTGGAGTATCTATGTCCATTTACTAACGACTGACTTATGAGGCAACTACTGAGCATCCCAAGGCATAAATTTAGGATTCACCACCTAATAGAACATTGGGAAAGTGATTTTTAATACCTTGTGATATTGAAACCAGAGAGAGTTTTGATTTCACTCCTATTTATACTCTTGGTTAATGTTATATAAGTGAGCTTAATGCTTAATATATTTTATATCTTTTTTCAAATGAGTTTTTATGCATAAAAATAAAAGCGTGTATAATCACGTAAGAAATCTATAAAGCATGGCATGGAAAACATTAAAGAATGTAAGAACAAAGTAAAGATAAATCATACATAAATCAGGTTATTAATTGGTTTAGGAACATTGATTCCCTTATGCATATTTATGAAATTCTTTTATGTGTTTTTTGGAATAAAATAGGACATTTGTCCATTTTATGAGAAAAATCCAATTAATTGGGTAAAAATATTTTGATGTCATTTTTCTCAATTATCATACAAAAACTCATTTTTTACTAGCTATTACAACTTATCAAAATGAAAGCATTAAAAATAATATTACAGGCCCAAATAAGGAATTAGAACGAAATCCTAATCTAACCAATTCCATTTTATCCTCCGACATGACCCAAGAGGGAAATTATGCATAAATATGTGACAAGAGATTATAATTAGTAAATAATAATAATGAAAGTGACAATAAAACTATTATAATATTTATAATATTACTGATAAATATTATAATTAAAGCCATAAAAACATCAATAATGGCAATATTTATAATAATAAAAATAATAGACATTAACAATGTCAAACATCATAATAATAACAATATCAATAATAATGATAATGATAACATAAATAATAATTAAATTGGCAATTAGGTAGACCAATAAATAAATAGAATATAAATACATGAAGAAAGAAATCAAAGGGGCCAAAGCACAAAAAGATAGAAAAGGAGAGAAAGGCCCAGAAATCCAAGGAATGGGTCATGGACTAGTGAGGTGAGTCACACTTCTACCCAATGAGCCACAATTATCCACTTATGAATGAGTCATGAACTTGATCTATCACAGTAAGTCATGGACCCAGTTTGTAAGGAAGCCTAAAATGAACCAGTGCCATTGGAATGTTGCCATGGACGGAGCTTAAAACTCCAAAACTCAAATTCAAAGCTCTAAACTCATAAAAACATCACCAAACTTCCTAAGAATAATTTATAAACTCAAATCAAGGCTTAGAAAACATCAAACAACAAAATTTTCTTGGATTTTTCATGTGAGAGAAAGTAAATTCTAGAAAGAGAAAATGGCACCAAAATATGTAAAACTCATCCCAATTGAAAAAAAAACATATATTCATGCATAATTTGCCAAAATGGACAAAAATGTATCAATAACAAAGATTTAGACAAAGAAATGAGAAAATCACATTTAAAAATAAATGAGGCAAATAACAAAGGAGTTAAAGCTCTAAAAAATAAAATAAATTATTAATAAAATGAGGAATTAGGGTGCTCAAAAATTGGGATTTAAACTCTTATATTACCTTCAATGAAGTTGTTTTGATAGAATTAGTGGATGTACTTCTTCTTCCTTCCTTCTTCTTTCATTTTCCTTTGAAAACCAGAGCAAAACCAATTTTTCTCCCTTTTTCTTTTTTTTGGAAAATATTTTTTATCTCTATAAAATATCCTATTTTTATTCATTTTTTAGATTAGGATTTGGGAAAACTAAAGATTTGTTAATACAGATAATCCTCTGCCTTGCAGGAAAAGAATCAAAAGTTTTGTTAAAAAACGTTGAGTCATAGGCCGTGACTCACAGGCAATGAGTAATGGGACCCACAAAAGCCTTTAAAATCACTAAAAAAGAGTTATAGGCTAGGTTCGTGACTTACTAGCAAGGCATGGACTAGGTCCGTGACTCAATAGCTAGTGATGGACCATAAAAGGGGCATGACTAGGCGCTCTAGACTGTGAGTCAAGGGTAAGTCACGGACTAGTGGGGTAAGTCATGCTTCTCCCCAATGATCTACCACTATAAACTCTTAAGTAAGTCATAGACTTGACTAGTGTCGGCAATTTACGAACCTAATCATAACTCACATCATGGACACAATCCATCAAGAAGCTTAGAATGAATCAGTGCCACTGGAATGTCACCATAGATGGGATTTAAAGCTCTAAAACTCTAATTTAAAGCCCCAATTTCATTAAAATATCACCAAATTTCTTAAGAACAAATTATAAACTCAAATCAAGGCTTAAAAGAAATCAAACAACATAATTTTTATGGATTTTATTGTAAGAAATAGTAAATTCTAAAGAGAGAAAATGACACCTAAATATATAAAACTCATCCCAATTTACAAAAAAAAACATATATTCATGCATAATGTGTCAAAATACACATAAATGTATCAATAACAAAAGATTTAGAAAAAGAAATAAGAAAATCACATTTTCAAAGAAATAAGGCAAAGAATAAAGGAGTTAAAGCTCCAAAAAAATCAATTCTTAATAAAATGAGGAATTAAGGTGCTCAAGAATTAAGATTTAGCTTCTTATATTACCTTTAGTAGAGCTATTTTGATAGAATCAGTGGTTGTGCTTCTTCTTCCTTCTTACTTCTTTCGTTTTCCTTTGAAAATTAGAGTAAAACAAATTTATTTTTCTCCTTTTTTTTGGAAAATCCTTTTTTATTACCATAAAATATCCCATATTTTTTTATTTTTTGAATTAGGATTTAGGAAAACTAAAGATTTTTTAGCTGAAATAATCTTTTGCCTCGCAGGAAAAGATTCAAAAGTTTTGTTGGAAAACATTGAGTGATGGCCTGAACCTGTGAGTGGTGAGTCACGGGCTAAGCTTGTAAATGGTGAGTCATGGGTTGTGACTTATGAGCAATGTGTAATAAGACCTATAAAAGTCTTTAAAATCACTAAGGATGGACCACGAGAGGGGTGTGACTAGGTGCTCTAGAGCACAAATTAGGGGTGATTCATGTTTGTAACACCCTTATCACTCCTAATACTGTACCGACGTACTAAAAGCCGAAAATTTTTTTTCCAACTTAATCTCTACATTTCAACCTTATTAACAGTTACTTAATCATTTTGAAACAACTTTGTCGATGACCTATAACTGTCCAAATTACCATGCATATAATAAATTTTTTGAAATATGACGACGGTACATAGTACTAGCCTCCCTAAAATGCAAACAATCACACAGCCTCTCAGAGGCATAATAGTCAATAATATCCAATATAAACATTCATTCCATCTCATAAACTTCCAACATAAGGTTTACTAATATACTTCATGTTTATCAATTACATAACCAAAAGTAAAGCTTAGATACATATATACATGCCAAAATCATAAAACAAAATTCTTAAAAGAAGTCCTGCAATCTGAATTCTTACTTCTGCTCCTGTTTACCTGCTCGCAGTAAAACTACATGCTGAGCACTTAACATGCTCAGTGGTGACTAATAATTGATACATTTCCTAACATTATCATTATTATTCTTATATCTTAACATATATATAAATATATATAAAATCATTTAGTATCATTTTCAAAAAATTAATTTAACTTTTTCTATAAGATTATTCATTTCAATCGCAGAATTACAATTTTGCCATTATAAGCTTATTTATGATCTTTAAACTAATAATTGAATCAATTTGCGTGTCTATACACTTAATTTGACATTTATGTGCAAAATTTCATTTTAGTCCTTACTAACAATAAAAGTCATTTTCTAAACAATTTAACTATTATCTGACTGTTTTATCTTTATTTAAGAAATTTTCACTTAATTTACTTACTTTTTACACTTTTGGGAAAAATTACCATTTTTTCCCTAAACTTTCTTTTTCTTTCATTTTGGTCCTTTTTTACTTTCTTTTCTTACTTTTCATTGTCTTTTCACTTCTTTATCAATTTATTTCCATTATGCCCCTAGTACAAACCCGGCAGAAAATCTCAAATCGGATACTCGGAACATGGACTCCACGGGCCCCACTAAAAAGAGAAATAATTCTCAAGGAACCATTCCCAAAACACTGCACTTTTCACTTTCACTTTAACACTTAATCTATGGAGATCAACGATCCTACCACAGCTAAGCAAGTTGCCATGACTTGTACCGCCGTAAAGGGTGTTCCTATGGCTAGCTAACTATATCCAGAACTAGTTTTTACTGCCAGATTAATTCTAAGGGCACAGTAATATTTACCTTATTAATCTTTTTAATTCGCAAAAAATTCATTAGTTGACTTTTTAATTCTTTTTCATTGACTATAATTTAATTTCATGTAATTTCACCTTTTTCGATATTTTTGTGCAATTATTCACTAATAATTCAATTATTTTTAATACACATATTTACATTAAATTTTTAATAAAATCCTATTAATTTCAATAAATGCCAATAATATTTATTTATGCATTATTTATTATTTATTGTCATTTCTCATTAAAATGATCAATTAATTCACTATAATTCACAACTTTCACTATACACATATACTATACAAAATCTTAAAAATTCCTAAATAAATTTCAAATATTCTTTAAAAATTCATAGACATTAATTATCAAGTTTACTATTATTTTAAACTGACATATATTATTTCTATGCAATTTTCTTACCATTTTCCCCTACTAATTAATTTGGCCACTACTAAACATCTTCCTAAAAATCTTTTTTCTTTCATTTTAACTTTTCATTCATTTTCTCTCCAGTTTAATTTCAATTACCCTATCATAATTGCATCAATTAATAACTTTAAACATTTTTAACCGAATTACATAATTGAGAAAAATTCATAAACTTAGAAAATGTAAAGATTAATTAGTCACTTACAATTTTTCCTTGAATTAGAAAGCTCAAGCCTATTTTCTTTTGACTTTGCTCTTGGAAAAACCTTCCTCTTCTTCACCACCTAAAGGACCAGCCAAATAAACCTTAGATTTTTTCATTTTCTTGTTCTTAAATGTAAAATCCAAGCTCATGATCATAATCTACACCTCAAAATCTATGGAAAATACTAAGAAATCAATTTAAATCATAAGATTTTTCCATGATCCAACTTACCCCTTTTTTTTCTCCACTTGCTTTGCCTAAATCAATCAAGAGAAGCTATTTTAGTGATTTAGAGGGATGGAAATACAACTCGTAAGTTATCTTCAATGATGAGGAAGCAAAAAAGAGAGAGAATTGTTAGAGAGTATGCCCTAGAGCCCATGTAATAGGGATATTTTTCATATGTATGAAATTTATATTCTTAATAAAAGGCATCATTCATTTATTAATGCTATGTTTGAATACATGAGTTTGTAAATCTTAAATTAATAAATGAAGTCCTAGATATTATAAACACAGTGCAAAGGCAATCATGAAGGTGTTCATGATGTGGGATGTCTATTGCATGCAAATGTCTTAATATCTAAATATCCCTAGTCATAGAATTAACAAGATAGGACATTGTTAATTCGGACAGACTAGCACATGTTATGCTTCTTGAATGGTTCAAGCAGCGGTTCTCATAACTGTGATTATGGAAGATAATCAAAGCTAACATGTGGATGCTTGTTAGAAAAACAAGTTCATTGGGGACCTGCATAGAGAATCCTCACATGGATATTAAATCTATGTCAGTGAGGAATCTCTTCATAGCGGTTGTGCAAGTATCCTTAGACTTTAGATCACCAAAGTTATCTTAAGTAGCAAGTGGTATACTTTGACTCCATAACTGATTACTTCCAACTGGGAGTGAACATAGTTAGGAGATTAGGTATATCATGACCTACTTGAAGATAGTTGAGTGATTGACAAAGGATTCACCATCCCAGATTTAACAAGGGAAGTTATCTTGCATGATTCTATAATTGCCTTGTTCAGAGAATCTCTGGCCAGAGTAATATGTCGAGATGGATGGAGATCCATGAAGGGCATTTTAGGAATAATGGTTAAATTAATAGAACATACATAATTAGATTTATATGAGTTGACAGAAATCCATACTCAGAATCTAATTGAGATAAGAGTGGTGAAAGGAGTAATTTGACGGTAACTGTTTCTATGGAAGGGTACAGCCAAACCACATGACTTTCCTGACATTTGGGTAGTCATGATGCCTAGCTAGAGGCCAATCATGACTTGTATAATGATGTATCAAAAGTATCAATAGGGATTGATAAGATGATTTAAAGGAGTTTAAATCATGTGAGTTTTGAATAGAACTCACAATTACTTATTATACTACCAACATGGACAGGAACCCAATAGGTCACACACATATAGAGAAAAAGGGTAAAATGGTAAAATGACAAGGACAATAATATTTGATATTATTATAAAGGTAGAGAAGAGAATTTGATAATAATTAATTAAAAAGTTTAATTAATTATGATCAAATAAAATTGTCCGTAGAACTTTTGAGAAATATTCTACAAAATTGGACCTAATTGAAATAATGTATTTCATGATTAATTATTATTGTCTTTTAAGTGTTATAAGACTACTATAAGTGTTATAGGACTGATATAATAATTAATAGGTCCATTGGAGAAATTATAAAGGGCCAAAGGAATGAAGAAGTTGGAGGAAGCCCTTCAGAAGAGGGCCGCACGCCAACTCCATATAAAAGGGCTTAGAGGGTTTCTTCTTGGAAAAAATTAATTTATATATGTTACATAAGTGTTATGGAACTCACATATTTAATTTGGTTGGATTTGGAATCCATTTGGGTATTTAAATCCAATTAGTTGCATAAAGGGCCTAGTTTGTGGATTTTGTGCATAGACTTTTATCAAAAGGATTAAATTGGATTTAATTAAGCCCAAATGATTATAATTAATTCCAGAGGCACAATTAATAATTCTCCAGCAATTTTAAAGAGCCCAATCTCATTAAGGAGTTGGAATTTTAACCTAACTATAAAACGCCAACTAATGAGAATTAGGGTTAAGTGATTAAAACAAAAAAAAGTCTTTTCTCTTAATCTCTCTCTCCCTTTTGCACCAAATCCTAAGCTAGCTCTTGGGAATTTCAGCCAGCCCTAGTTAAACACCAATTTGTTGGTTCAATTTACCCCTCTCTAGTGTGGATTACTCATTGGAGGTGTTCAATTTTGGACACTGTGGTTTGCGACAACCCGGTGCGAAGTAAAATCAACTGTTCAACAAAAAATCAAAGGTGATTTTTCTTATTCTCATATAGTTATATTGTGTATTCATGGCAAGATCAGATCTAATGGTTAAAAAATTTTAAAATTCTGCTCATGTATGTGATACATGTAACTGTTAAATTCCAACATGGTATCAGAGCCTGGTTTTGCCATGGATATACAATTCTATATTTTTCTACGAAATAAGTTTTGTTTTGTTTTGAGTTATTTATTTCATGAACTTTAAAATATTAGAATTGATTGTTCATGAATGAGAAATATTGATTTCTGGTTGTATGTGTGATCAAATAAATTTGGTGGAAACAAAAATGAAATTTTTGAATGATTGTGATTAGCGTTTGGCGTGAAACCCTAGGTGATGTAGGGGCTGTTCTAATTTAATTTCTTATGGATCCATTTAAACATCATTTAGATGATATTTTATGTGTTTAATATGTGATATTAAGCTGTAGGATCGAATGGAATTAAAATCGAACAAGTTTTGCATGAAAACTAGTTTAGTCGAAAAGTTAAATAAATTGGTGTTCTTCGTGTGTTCTTGATGTGTTCTTGGTTATAACGACTTTTGATCTTATAAATCTGATATATATGATATATTAAATTTTTTTTAATTAATTGGATTAATTAAAATGGGCCTTAAATTAATTTGATTAATTTTAATTTATTAAAACCACTTAATGGGCTTAATTATGTTTACGGACTTGGTTTAAATTAGTGAATGACTTGGTGGGCCCAAGGAGCTGATTTAAATTAAACATTATAAACATTAATTAAGTTTATTAATGGGTTTTAAGGGCTGGAGTGGGCTTGGCTCATTCTAAAAGGCCCAAATGGTCCAAAAGACACAAAACTAGTTTGTGTGTGAACACAGTTAGGGTTTTTCTTCTGTGGGTTTCGGCCTACATTTGTTTTAAGCCCAAAATTGATTCTTTTAATTATTTAATATGATTAATTTATTAAATAATCAATTTATAATTAATTAATAATCAATTGGATTGATTATTAAGACAATAATACATGCATGCAAAAAGGTTTCCTAAAGTTTCCTAATTTGATCACATCATTAAAATAACTCAAAATATAGTTTCAAAGGTTGAAACAAAGTTAGTAATCCATTTCTTTATGCATTAGAGAGGCATATAAGGGTGTATGATTGGCATGATTGTTAGTTATGGACAAAGCCCAATGTGATTGAGCATAATGCATGTTTTGGCCCAATGAGGACTTTCATGTCCCAGCCACTTGTTTTTGGTTTGTATTTCATTTCAAATTGTAATATGTAATTAGATTACTTAGATTAGAATTAGAAATAGAGATGGAGACCAATATCAAGCAGCAAGATGGGCTGGATGGAGATCCAACAAGCTTGAAGATAATGTAATTATTTTCTTGTTTGAATCATGCATACTACCTAGGTGTGACCTTTTGATTACCCTCTTGGCTCAGGGAAATCAATGTAGTGAAGTCCATAACTATACCATATTTGTATGCTTATATTTATGTGATAGATATAGGATGCATACCAATGTATGCCAACCATGTATGATGAGACTTAATTAACTAAAACCCTCAAACAAATACTAAGGTATATAAGCCTTCCATTAATTTGAGGAGAACCAGAGTTCTTTATAGTGTGGGTTGTTGACCACAGTCAAGCTCACATTATATCGAATATGTTCAAATCTAATTAAATGGGTCATCTTAGCTAGCCCATTAGTTTGTTGACCACAGTCAAGGCTAATGGTTCTGAAGGCAAGATTAGGGAATGCATATATGATATGCATGCATCAAAAGTTGATAACCTAATGATCCAATAGTTGTGTAGAGATACAATTGGTATAGAGATACCTACCTTTCAAGGGTATGGAATTTGGCTTGTTGACCACAGTCAAGGTCAAATTACATATCAAGGATTGGATATTAGCCCACTAAGAAAACTATTGGGTTTTCTCGGATTATATAGTGAGGGCTATTAATTCGCAATAAAATAGCGGGAGTAAATGGATTAATTAAATACCTTATTAATGCATACATATATATGAACATACTCTCATATCTTTTCTTTTTCACATCTAGGTCATCATCATGATCACATCAAACATTAATATACGATCAATCTTGGATAACAAGCTGGTTGGCAACAACTGTTCTGACTGGATCAGGCAAGTGAGAATTGTTCTCAGAGCTGAAAAGATCCACTATATCTTGGATAAAGATCCACCACCACTTCCATCAGATGATTCCATTAATGAGATCAAAGGCATTTATCGAAAATACATGGAGGATAGTGAAGCAGCAGCATGTCTGATGCTGGGTGCTATGTCCTCGGAGCTTCAGAAGCAACATGAAATGATGGATGCTAGAACCATCATTTTGCATCTAGAGGAGCTTTATTCTTCTCAGGCTAGAACTGAGCAATATGAGATTGCTCGAGCTCTATTTAGCTGCAAAATGGTGGAAGGCACTTCAGCTGCTACTCATGCATTGAAGATGTATGGGTATATTGAGCATTTGAGTAGACTTGGCTATGTTATGGATAATGATCTATACATAGATTTAATCTTGTAGTCATTGGCTCCAAGTTATGCACCTTTCGTTCTTAACTTCAACATGAACAAGATCTAAGTATCCATTCCTGAGTTAATCAATATGCTCAAGACAGCTGATGGATCATTTAAAAAGGATCCAAAAAGTGTCATGGTTGTCACTTCTGCTAAAGGAAAGAAGCAGAAGAAGAAGAAGATAACCAAGGCGCAACCAAAGAATGGTGGGATCTCCAAGAAGAAGGTTGCCAAGAAAGAGAATCCTAAAGAAACTTGCTTCCTTTGTGGAAAGGATGGTCATTGGAAGCGTAACTGCAAGGCCTATCTAGATTCTCTCAAGGAGAAGAAGCAAGCTGATGCTTCTACTTCAGGTATTCATATGATTGAAATTAATACTTATTCTATTGCTTCAAAACAATTTTGGGTATTAGATACCAGATGTGGATCTCATTTATGTAATGATCTACAAGGGCATAGAAACTTTAGAAGAGTTGGAAAGGCAGAGATATGTTTGCAGTCAGCTACTGGACAGAACATCTCTATAACAGTTGTGGGGACTTACTATTTGCCTCTTCCTAGTGGATTAGTACTGGAATTAAATAATTGTTATTATGTTCCAGCATTGTCCAAAAGTATTATTTCTTTTAGTTGTTTGATGAACGATTATGATATTTCTTTAAAGGACAAATGTTGTTACATTTTTAAGAACAATATATTTTATGCAAAAGCTATCATTAAGAATGGTATATTTGTTCTTGATTTAATTAAGGAAGTACATAATGTGGATACCAAGAGAATGAAACATGATAATCTAAATACCTCATACTTATGGCATTGTCGTTTAGGCCACATAAATGAAAAATGCATGACTAAATTGCACAAGTCAGGTGATTTAGGAGCATTTAATTATGAATCATTTGATACATACGAATCTTGTTTATTGGGAAAAATGACAAAAGCTCCTTTTATTGGTAAAGGAGAACGAGCTAAAATGGTTTTGGACTTAATACATTCAGATGTATGTGGTCCAATGACTACACATGCCAGAGGAGGTTATTCCTACTTCATTACTTTCATAGATGATTATTCCAGGTTTGGATACATCTATCTAATGAAATATAATTTTGAAGCATTTGAAAAGTTCAAAGAATTCAGAAATGAAGTAGAGAAACAACTTGGCAAAAGTATTAAAACACTTAGATCAGTTCGAGGTGGAGAATACTTAAGTCAAGAGTTTCAAGATTATCTTAGAGATAATGGGATTTTATCTCAATGGACTCCTCCATATACACCACAACACAATGGTGTATCTAAAAGGAGGAAACGAACACTATTAGATATGGTTCGATCAATGATGAGCCGAGCGGACGTGCCTAAGTCCTTTTGGGGATATGCACTAGAAACTGCTGTTTATGTGTTAAACAGAGTTCCTAGTAAATCGGTTGATGTTACTCCATATGAGATGTGGAATAACAAGAAACCCACGCTTTCTCATATGAAAGTATAGGGTTGTCCTGCTTATGTGAAGAGGACAATGTCAAACAAACTGGATGTTAAGTCTGAAAAATGTTTATTTGTGGGATATCCAAAAGAAACGTTTGGATATTATTTCTATCATCGCTTAGAACAAAAGGTGTTTGTTTCAAGGCATGCTGTCTTCTTGGAAAGAGAATTTCTCCTACGAGAGGACAGTGGGAGTAAAATTGAACTTGGTGAAGTTCAAGACCCACAAATAGAAGATGATCAACCGATTGAACCCAAAACTGAATTTCATAATGATGAGATTACAGTTGAACCTGATTATACACAAAATCCTAAAAGATCTACTAGGATGCATTCTATCCCTGTGAGATATGGATTTCACATTGATTCGGATAGAGGCATAACTATAGTAGAGGACAATGAGCCTACAAGCTATCAAGAAGTTTTGAATAGTTCAGAACGTGATTTATGGCTTAAGGCTATGCAGTCTGAAATGGACTCCATGTATGAGAATAAAGTATGGACTTTAACTCAACCACCTGAAGAGATAAAACCCATAGGGTGCAAATGGGTCTTCAAAAAGAAGACTGACATGGAAGGTAATATAGTTACCTATAAAGCTCGCTTAGTAGCAAAAGGTTATCATCAAAAAGAAGGTATTGACTATGACGAATCTTTTTCTCCTGTAGCGATGCTTAAGTCTATAAGAATACTTTTAGCCATTGCAGCTCATTATGATTATGAGATTTGGCAAATGGATGTGAAGACAGCTTTCCTTAATGGAAATCTAACCGAGGATGTGTATATGACACAACCAGAAGGATTCACATCAGGAAATGGCGAAAAGGTATGCAAGCTTCAAAGATCCATTTATGGATTAAAGCAAGCCTCTAGGAGCTAGAACATACCATTCAATGAGACAATCAAAGAGTTTGGTTTCTCACAGAATGAAGATGAACCTTGTGTGTATAAAAGGGCCAATAGGAGTGCAATTGTCTTCCTAGTTCTATATGTAGATGACATATTGACCATGGGAAATGACATTTCTCTTCTCCAATCTGTTAAAATATGGTTATCCAAGCAATTCTCAATGAAATACCTTGGAGAAGCATCCTATATTCTGGGAATAAGGATCTATAGAGATAGATCCAATAGGTTGCTAGGTCTTTCTCAGAGTACATATATAGATAAAGTATGGATCTCTCTAAGAAAGGGTTTATACCCATGGTGTATGGGAAACACCTTTCTAAGTCTATGTGTCCACAAAAACTAGAGGATAGAGAGAACATGAATAGAATACCATATGCATCTATAATTGGTTCTATCATGTATGCTATGTTATGTACACGTCTAGATGTAGCATTTGCTTTGAGTGTCACAAGCAAATTCCAATCTAATTTTAGAGAGGAACATTGGGCAGCTGTCAAGAATATTCTTAAGTACTTGAGAAGGACTAAGGATATATTCTTGGTATATGGAGAGGGCAGTTTGGAAGTAAATGAGTATACAGATGCCAGCTTCCAATCTGACAAAAATGATTGTAAATCACAATCTGGTTATGTGTTCATAATGGGAGGAGGAGCAGTTAGTTGAAAAAGTTCCAAACAAGAAACAACTGCTAATTCCACGATGGAAGCTGAGTACATTGCTGCTTCAGAAGCAGCCAAAGAAGCGGTCTGGATCAAAAAGTTCATAACCGAACTAGGAGTGGTGCCTAGCATTGTTGATCCGATTCCTTTATATTGTGACAACAATGGAGCCATTGCGCAAGCAAAGGAACCACGATCTCATCAGCGATCCAAGCATGTTCTCATATGCTACCATCTCATAATGGAAATAGTAGCTAGAAATGATGTGAAAATAGAAAGGGTTCCCACATATGACAATGTGGCGAATCCCCTCACTAAAGCACTTTCCCAGATTAAGCGTGATCACCATATAAATAGCATGGGTCTGAGACATATGAGTGATTGGTTCTAGTGTAAGTGGGAGATTGTTAGAGAGTATGCCCTAGAGCCTATGTAATAGGGATGTTTTTCATATGTATGAAATTTATATTCTTAATAAAAGGCATCATTCATTTATTAATGTTATATTTGAATACATGAGTTTGTAAATCTTAAATTAATAAATGAAGTCCTAGATATTATAAACACAGTGTAAAGGCAATCATGAAGGTGTTCATGATGTGGGATGTCTATTGCATGCAAATGTCTTAATATCTAAATATCCCTAGTTATAGAATTAACAATATAGGACATTGTTAATTTGGACAGACTAGCACATGTTATGCTTCTTGAATGGTTCAAGCAGTGGTTCTCATAACTGTGATTATGGAAGATAATCAAAGCTAACATGTGGATGCTTGTTAGAAGAACAAGTTCATTGGCGACCTGCATAGAGAATCCTTACATGGATATTAAATCTATGTCAGTGATGAATCTCTTCATAGCGGTTGTGCAAGTATCCTTAGACTTGAGATCACCAAAGTTATCTTAAGTAGCAAGTGGTATACTTTGACTCCATAACTGATTACTTCCAACTGGGAGTGAATATAGTTAGGAGATTAGGTATATCATGACCTACTTGAAGATAGTTGAGTGATTGACAGAGGATTCACCATCCTAGATTTAACAAGGGAAGTTATCTCGCATGATTCTATAATTGCCTTGTTCAGAGAATCTCTGGCCAAAGTAATATGCCAAGATGGATGGAGATCTATGAAGGGCATTTTAGGAAAAATGGTTAAATTAATAGAACATACATAATTAGATTTATATGAGTTGACAGAAATCCATACTCAGAAACTAATTGAGTTAAGAGTGGTGAAAGGAGTAATTGCACGGTAACTGTTTCTATGGAAGGGTACAGTCAAACCACATGACTTTCCTGACATTTGGGTAGTCATGATGCCTAGCTAGAGGCCAATCATGACTTGTATAATGATGTATCAAAAGTATCAATAGGGATTGATAAGATGATTTGAAGGAGTTTAAATCATGTGAGTTTTGAATAGAACTCACAATTACTTATTATATTGCCAACATGGACAGGAACCCAATAGGTCACACACATATAGAGAAAAAGGGTAAAATGGTAAAATGACAAGGATAATAATGTTTGATATTATTATAAAGGTAGAGAAGAGAATATGATAATATTTAATTAAAGAGTTTAATTAATTATGATCAAATAAAATTATTCGCGAAACTTTTGAGAAATGTTCTACAAAATTGGACCTAATTGAAATAATGTATTTCATGATTAATTATTATTGTCTTATAAGTGTTATAAGACTACTATAAGTGTTATAGGAATGATATAATAATTAATAGGTCCATTGGAGAAATTATAAAGGGCCAAAGGAATGAAGAAGTTGGAGGAAGCCCTCCAGAAGAGGGTCACATGTCAACTCCATACAGAAGGGCTTAGAGGGTTTTTTCTTGGACCAAATGAATTTATATATGTTAAATAAGTGTTATGGAACTCACATATTTAATTTGGTTTGATTTGGAATCAATTTGGGTATTTAAATCCAATTAGTTACATAAAGGACCTAGTTTGTGGATTTTGTGCATAGACTTTTATGAAAAGTATTAAATTGGATTTAATTAAGCCCAAATGATTATAATTAATTCTAGAGGCCCAATTAATAATTCTCCAGCAATTTTATAGAGCCCAATCTCATTAAGGAGTTGGAATTTTAACCTAACTATAAAAGGCCAACTAATGAGAATTAGGGTTAAGTGATTAAAACAAAAAGAAAGTATTTTCTCTTAATCTCTCTCTCCCTTTTGCGCCAAATCCTAAGCTAGCTCTTGGGAATTTCGGCCAGCCCTAGTTAAACACCAATTTGTTGGTTCAATTTAGCCCTCTCTAGTGTGGATTACTCATTGGAGGTGTTCGATTTTGGACACTGTGGTTTGCGACAACCCGGTGTGAAGTAAAATCAATTGTTCAACAAAAATCAAAGGTGATTTTTCTTATTCTCATATAGTTTTATTGTGTATTCATGGCAAGATCAGATCTAATGGTTAAAAAATTTTAAAATTCTGCTATGTATGTGATGCATGTAACCGTTAAATTCCAACAAGAATAGAGAGAGTGTATTCGGCCTAGAGAAGGAGGAAGAAGACACAACAAATATCTGGAGCTTTCTCCAAAAATTAGGCTTTTATACGCCTTACAAATGGTCCCAAAATTAGGCCAATTCAATGGGCTTAGCCCATTCTTTTCTTAAGGCCCATTTAGGCCTTTTTAAAGCCTAATAAATTTTCTCTCTCTTCCAGCCATCAAATCACTCCAAAAATAATTTCATCACTCTTATCAAATCAAAAATAGCTAGCACGTAAATTTTTGGCTTAATCGGAGTCCGTTATCGATCCAATTCGATAACTGCTGGTATCACCAAAAAATTCCATTCTCATCACGAAAATATTCTACATAAAAATTCATATTGGCATGCAAAATTAAGTAACCTTCCTTACCAGGGAAATTAATGCACTACCTTTTTCGTATTTTTGACCTTTGGAGGCTCATTTGACCTCAATTTCACTTCAAATTTCAACCTCGGACTCACCATGACCAATACTTTTAGATTGTCCAATAAAATATTTTTGACTTTTGGGTGTCCTTTCAGGCCTGAAAAGTACTATTCACCATCGGAAAGTACTATTCACGGTTGACCCAGTGTTGAGGCTATTACAATGTTAGTGGTTATGCCCTAGGCCATATTTTTGGTTCTTTATGTAATGTCACATTTCATTTTACAAAATTGGGTTTTCTTCATGTTATTATATTTTGGCATGTTAGAATATAATAATATTTGTAAATAACAATTTAATGTTATTTTGACTATCTCTAGGTATTTATCATTAAAAGGAATAATGATAAATAAACTAGTATGAGTTTGATTGATAATCATGGGATAATTATATATGGTAATATAAATCAAATTTATAGGTACTCGCTAGAGGGTTGAGTATTGGATTGACCTACTATGAGATACTACATGGGTTAATTTCATTAGTGATCTCATAATAGTTATGTTATTGATCCTTAGACCTGAGATTATCATAATATCCTACATGCGGATGATTATATTTTGACATAACTAAACATTATCTTTAATCGAATAATAATAAAGGCTATGATTGGCCATGATGATAATCATGTAGAGGATAGTGAATAATTAAGATGGAATTTGTCCTTATTTTATGAGAGAGATATCTATTGGGCCCCTCGATAATTAAGACTGAGAAATGCATAGCCATGCTCAAATAAATTAATAGAGCAATTAATATCATTTGATATAATCAGTCTACTTGGGGATTGACAAATTATATATTTGAACTATATAATATGTTCTATAAGGTGATTATTGAATTATGCATATTCATATTATATGGGTAGTAGTAATTTCTTGCTAGAGGCCATTTATGACTAATGGGCCTATGATGGGACTGGAGCCCATGGCCAGTATAATATGAACATATTGGGTCACACACATGAATGTGATGAATCAACTGAGAGTTAATTCACGTATTTCAAATTTTACTTTATGACAAATTAAAATTCAAAATAAATAATGAAATAAATAAATATTAATTAGGATTAATATTATAATTTTATTTTTAATAAGAAATAAAGTATTTCTAGAGCAAGTCCTATGATTAGCCTCTAAATGGGTTTAACATCCTAGGTTCAGTTTGCTTTCCCATTTCGGAGCCAAACAACCTAAAATCCATTCATTTTACTCAAAACTCAATTCTTAAAACCATAACAAATGCAGCTTAAAGACTCTTATTCCAGAGCAATCTCAAAATTACAACACTCATGATAAAAATAATTGAGGTATAAATATTCATGGCATTCAACATTCCAATAGAATATCAAATCCAAACAACATGAATAAAATCATCCATTCAAATGAGATAAATTAACCAAAACATTAAAAACCTAGGAAATATCTTTGAAGCATTAGTGAAATGAACCATTCATATATATATAAACTCAAAAATATTCAATATTCACATTAGGCTTTAAGAATTCAAAGATCCCCTAAGCAGCAAGGTAACTATTCACTACCCATTACAAAATAAGAGACAAAAAGGCAACAATATACCTAAAAATTCATTTGAGGATGAACACCGAGTTGAATCCAAGCTCTTTTAATATTTTTCCTCTAAATTTTTAATGGAAGATGAGCTCTTTAATGAAAAATAGAAATCTAATCTATGTATTTGTGTATTCAAACTCTATATTGATTTAAATATATCCTATTTGCAAGTATAAAATTATATACTAAGTATAAGGATGAAAGAAAAACATAGATCTAGAAAAATTCAAGATTCTTGCCAAACATAAAAATCTAACTTAAATAGGCTCAATAGGGATAGGGTGTAACACCCTAATCCACTAACCATCCATAACATCAATCATCATCGTGACTTAGCAAAGATAAGGCATGGATAATAATAATAATAATCAGCACAGGCCATAATTATTTCATGCCATAATAACTTAAAACAAACTTATAATTAAAAAGGCCTAACATAATGCAAAGAAAATACATCATAAAATCCTCGAGCAACTGCACTCAGTTAGATCTTCCCTTCAAAGGCTGACTAGCCACTAGCTATCGATCCACTAGAGCTTAACCAATACCTATATGGATAACAAACTCGTGCTAAGCTATAAAGCTTAGTGGGGAACCCAACTCCAAGGATAAATTCTAATAAAATATCGTAAAATCATTACACCCTTCAAATTTAAGGAAACATATAAATCTACAATATTAAACGATCTCACCCTTATTATACCAAAAAAATCTGCAATCTTAAACATGAACATTATTCTTACAATCATCTAAACGTCATAGTAGTTGATAGTACAGCTTTCATCGTAAGCATTTAATCACATTTATTATGCATGATATGCCTTCAATTTTCACTCAAAGCATAAGGGAGTATACATATCATACATCATCTATAAGAGATATTTTAGGCGTCAATACTTCACTTATGTCATGCAATCTCAGCTATATAATGCAGAGTAGAGAACTATATTTCATTTATATCATTCTAGCCAAAAGGAATTCAATCAAGCAATATAGTAAGCCATTTATCATGTTCACATTACATAGGTGAAGCAATCGTTATATATATATCCTTATTTAATAATACATTGCTGAATCTTTTAACTTTTAATAGCTTGCCTAAGTGCTAGTTCAAAGGGTGGATAACGGGAACAATGGATACCGAAGGTATCAAACGATGGACCCAAAGGGCCGAACTATGGTTCCATAAAGGAACAAAGCAATAGACCCAAACGGGGTCAGCAATGGTTCCAGTAAGAAATAAACGATAGACCCAAATGGGGTCGAATGATGGTTCCATAAGAAACAAGACCCAAACGGGATCAACTATGGCAGCAGCTAAATCCCTCTAGGCATGCCTATCTAATCCATAACTGAACTAAGACCCGCAGGCTTTATCACTTTAAGAACATCTTGAATTCATCATATTCTTCCTTATTTAGTATAACTTTTTTCTTAAATCATTTTCCATAAAATGAACACATATCATTCATTTACATAGCAATATTGGCTTAAAGTCCTGATATTCAAGAATGCATATCAAATGTTTATATACTTGCATAGCCATCGGATAACTTATATCTTACACTAGAATGCTTTAGCATAATGGTAACTGACTATTATGCAATACTAGATCAAAACAATGTTTTAAGAACCTAATACAATATGCATAATTGAATATAAGATCATGAAGTAACAACATGATTTGAATTTCAAGGTTGACTTTAGTAATACCTGATGATAGTTCATGAGAATGAATCCATACATATAGTCATACAAACCATGAGCACATGACTCCATACATAAAACATATTCAATAAAGAAGAACGTACCTTAGTGGTTCCTCAATACCATCTCTCTTTGCATCATTATACTCAATTTAGTCATCACACATTCATTTTATTTAATACATTATATACATGCATTCTATGTCTCACAAGTAGCAAAAGTAATCAAATGTGAGATTGACGTTTACCTATGTCATTTATAATGTCTTGCTAAGGCTTCACAATTCAATTATTTCATTTAGAAATCATATTGCTTATTAACCACCACTTAATCAACGTGATCATCGTGTACATTACTTATGGTCCATTTAATTCTCTCCAATTATATTTTATAATACGAGATTCATGATTTATGAAGAATTTACAACTTATACTGTAAAGTAGAACCATCAAAAGAAAACATACAAGTGGTCGTGCCCGAGAAAGGAGAGAAAGCATACACGGTTACGCAAGGAGAACATAGGCCAAACATAAGGCCAAGCAGAGGGAGAATTAAGCCAGTCACGTGGCCATGTAAGGAGAAGGGTAGCCATTCATATGGCCACGCAAGGAAACCAAAGACCAATCACACGACCATGCAAAAGAAGAAATAAGATATTCACGTGGCTATGCAGAGGAAGAAACAAGCCATCACGCAGCCACACAGAAGAAACCATAAGGAAAATGCACGGCCACGCAGGGAGAAAATAATGAAGAGGCACAACCACACACTGAAGAAGCAAGGACATCACGTGGATGTGCAAAGAAGCATGGGTATGCGTGGCCCTGGGTGAAGGAAAGGAGAAGGACACACAACCACACAAGGCATATCGGCAGTCTGGATTACGATTTTGAACCCCAAAACTCACCTCAAGTACTTAGATTTAAATCATTCTCTGTTCATTTAAGTCACTAAAATTTAACCTTCACTTTAACTAAGGGGACACATACAAAAACATAGGGAAATCATCAAGTAAACATTTATATAGAGTTCTCAAAACTCAATACCATCTTCATCTCATTCAAAAATCCACAGATCTAAGTCTTTCTTCCTTCTCCTAGTCTTGATCTATCTGCTTCTCCTCTCTCCTTATACACAAGAGCAACAACATGATCTTACAATCCCTCATAACCAAAAATCATAAATGAAGAAAAGAAGAGGAAGAAGAGATTTTTCAAGGGAAGATATTACCTTAAATCTTAACTCACAAACCCTAACTCCCCTTTTCTAACCCGTAACTAGTAGAGAGAGAGAGAGAGCTATCTCCCCCAAAAATGTCAATCCCCTCAATCTCTAATCCCCTTGTTTCCTTCTCCAATAAGCTATTGAGTGAGTTAGTGGGATAAATTATCTCATTGTGAATTTTTAAACTTTCCCTTATTTAGTTTGACCCAATCAACTTATCTCTTTTAACATTAACACCCAAACTTCTAATTTACTTCAATTATATCCCTCTTTAATCTTAATTTTAACAATACTCAATTTACATATTGTCTTAATCACCAAAATACCCCTAATGGGTCTTAACCTTAACAATGCAAAATAATTCAATATTTGCCTTAATTAATCATAATTCTCGTCACCTTACTGTAATTCGGTTAAGGCCATGATTGGGTCCTTACATAGGGTCATGATCAGTAGTAAATTTATGTTGATTGTGACATACTGAAAATTTACCTCTGGATTGAGATGGGTCACGATAGATACTCTTTTCCTACTAACCATGACATACTCCTTAATTCACTTTTGGACTAAGAAATGCAGACCTCATGATTAACATCATTTTCCTATTGACCTTGACAAACAACTCATTTGCATTCTAGATTGAAGGTTGGTTACCTTATGATTAATACTAAATTACTATTGATCGTGAGTTCTTCCTTTCTCAATTTTGGACTAAAAAATGACTAAGTCATGGTAAGCACAATATACTATACTAACCATGACATGATTGAAATGGTGCACTTTGACATGAAGTACCAAGTCACGGTCAATATTGAAAACCTGTTGATCGTGACATACCTTAAAAATTTGTAATTAAGCATAGAAATCTATCAATAGTCCTCTAAAACACATAAAAGTTAAAATTTACTAAATTTAAACAAAAATTATTAAATTCAACTGAAATAAAGCAATAAAAACTGAAAAGATACTAAAAAGGGACTAAAAACTAGACACTAAATTGGAGTTATCAAAATACCCCACAGTTAGACTTTGTTTTCCCTCAAGCAAATGAATCATGCACATTCTATGAAATTCAAACTCTAACTTAGAATAAGAAAATTCAAATCATCTGAAATAATGCTTAACAAAAGACACTTAAATGAAAAATTCAACCAAAAAGACTTAAGTAATCTATATCAAACAATTTCTTGTCTGTGTGCTAGGCCAAAATGATTTCATCACTTTTCAAAATAAAAACCACCAATGAATTCCATCAATATAGCAAAAAGAAAAAAAATGCAAGAATGTTGTAAAACAGTTTCCTGTTTGAAACTTGGGGTTGCCATGAGCCTCTCCTTTAGCATCGAAACCATAAGGGTCATCTCCACTAAACAACTTAGACCAAAATAGGATCACTAAGTCTTACTTTATGGTTGCAATGATAGGTTAAGGTATTGGCTCCAAAGAAAGGATAAAGTAACAAAGTAAAATTAGCCACCTTACCAAAAAATTCCACCTAACTTCCTAAAATTTTTTCCTTCATTAACAATATTAATGATGAATCTCAAAAGATGATTACTTGAATTCATAAATGCTAAGGAATTTAGAGCTAAAATTTTATGTCTCTAGAACTAGCTCAACAGTTTACACTTCCTCTTAAATGCTAGGTACCCCACACTTATTTTCTGTAATAAGAACTAAATAAATTTTCTGCAGCATAACCTTTATGTGACTGGACTTTTTTATTTTTTTGTATATACTAATGAGAAGGGTACCAATAAACTCTTAATCTTCCAATTAAGCATAATGTTGAGATTATTATACCTTAACTCTCACTACCCAATTTTCCATAATTTCAATCTAATTTTAACACTCTTAACTTATCAAGCATAGCCAAATTCCAATATTCAAATGCATTCACTACCCAACCTAGAGTGGCCAATTCTAAGACCGAAGGTAAAGGGCATTTAAACTATATGGTTAAATAGTAGAGTGCTATCAAGAAAAAATTAAATAGTACACTTTTAGCATAATAAATTAAGATCAAAGGGGCTAGCAAAGGTAAGAATAATACAAAGGTAGGCTAAAAGTCATTTTAAATGTTCTTGCCAAATAAAGGCTTCCTATGTTATGTCCTAATTCTGCCTGAGTTGAAAATTCATTTTGAAAGGTGATGAGAAAGGTTCTAACTTGTCCTAAAATTCCTTCACTCAATTATTCTCACTTATTGGTTTTTCAATATTTACACAAAATAGCTTAATGTGCATAAAGAAATAGAAATCAAATGATATATAACTAATTGAGACTAATAAAAAAAATTTTGCTTAGCATACTACTGCTCTTCAGTTACCTAAGGCTCTCTAAATAATTAGTTCATAAATCTAAGTTCAAACTGATTTAATCAAGAATAACCAAGGGAAAACTAGGCTTTGTAAAAGATAACAACAACTCAGCAGACAACAACATTATTCAAAAGCTAAAGCTGAAAGCCAAAACTACTAAAAGATTAAAGATAAGACTAAATATTAATAAAAGCTACTAAAAAAATAAAGTATAAAATAAAGCAGTAAATAAGTCTAAACTAAAATAAATTACTTAAACTAAAGTGACTAAAATTTGCAATGCAAACTTAAATAATTTAACAAAAACAAACAAAAATAATAACTACTCAAAATGAAACTTAACACAACTTTAAAACTAGAAACATAAAGTTTGTGGTTCAAAACCTTCACAATGTTTGAGCACTTGAAGCCAATCTTCTTCCATGTTTAACCAATCTACATAAAATCTTTAACAATCTTTACAAGAATATCTTTAGCAATTGTCAACACAAAACTCTTCGCAGAATTATCAATATCAATAAAATTTATATCTTCAACATTCATAAAATTAAGTTAAATTTTCCATCCCAAAATAAGTACTCCCCTACCCCACACTTAAGAATTTGTTATCCTCAACAAGTTAATACCAATTAACAAAAATGAAGTGAGGTAGGCAAACTCTCTACAATCACTGCTGAATTGGAGAAGGTGGAAAAAGTGTATCCAGCTTCGATGCTACATGGGTGATAGCAATCATTATCTAGTGTTGTTGCTCTTGGAATTTGACTTATTTAGTAGACAAATCATCTATCCTTAAATTTCATTCAGTATACTGAGTAAAGTAATCAATTTCTAACAAGTGTAGTAGATCATCCAGTAATATAAGCAAATATAGATTAAGATCCCAAATATCATATCCAAGGGAACATGGATTTCTAAGCATAATATATATATATGAATTAAATTAATATTAGATTATTTCTTAAGTTTTTAATTTAAAGACAAGAAATAAACTAAAATAACAACTAAACAAAATAAAAAAAATAAAACTAGACTAACATAAATTAAGAATAAAGCAATAACTGAAATACACTTACTAAAGGAACTATCCACCCTAACTTCAATTGTAATGACTTAATTAAAAAGAGAACATAAGTGATTATTGAAAAACTAGTAATAAAGATAGATATCTTATGCAAGAATATCATTCTAAGTATTAAACTCACAGATAAATCTAATACTTAACATAAAAAAATCCAGTTTTAAACCCCTAGATATCCATTAAACTCTTTTGTAAGCGAACTTAACTTCAATCTATTCTTAATTTAACTTTTTTTAGTCTTACCTTACTATTACCAACACATAACTACACCTTACATAGAATATAATCAGGCATTAATACCAATAAACTAATCCAAGAACATACAAACCAATATTCATGCATAAATCAATCATTAACTATTAATTAAAATAAGTTAATCATTAATTCAATAACAACCAAGGATAAGATGTTGCCAAAAACTAAGAAATAATCAAACTTGTATTAAAATAAAGCTCAAAATAAAGTCAATACGATGAAAATATAAGGGTTCAAGTTTTCTTTAGCAAAAGTAGAAAAACTACTTAACAAACATAATGAAAATAAAATAACAATCAAAAATAAAATAAACAACTAAAATAAAGAGAATTGCAAACTAAGAAAATAGAAAAAAACTTCTGTACAAATTAACTAAAGAAAACTAGATGAAAAACAAAGAAAATTGTGTAATTCTGTTGTTCTTTCAAGTTCTAGTGTTTTGGTGCTTTTATAGCTGAATTCTACTACTCAAATAAAAAGTTTTACTGCCTTTTATTTCGATTTCGAAGCTAAATTGGAGTTTTAGTTTAAAAAGAAGTTAAAATTGTGTTTCCTCTTTCATCACTTGGGAAAGTGATCTTTTTGCCTTAGGTGAGTAGCCTTTCTCTTTGGGTGAGTGATTCCATCACTCAGGAGAGTGGCTGCCTCACTCGAGAGAGTAACCAGCATCACTCAGCCAAGTGATCCACTTCTGCTCCTCATGATCATTTAACAACTTTCTTAAAATTACTTTTACCCTTGAAATTTTCCTTTCTTCAATTTAAGTCATTTTTTCTTTCAATTTAACCCTGAAAAACACCAAAAATTATAATTAACTAATAAAAACACAAATTAACTAATTAATCATAAAATCAACTAAAATTAAATTAAATTAACTAAATTAAATGCCTAAAAATGCATTGAAAATATATTTTAATTCATAATTATCTTAAAGGTTATTGTCACTGCTCCCTGATTATGTCTACATGGAGGATTGATCAAACTCCTCATCATTTTATCCATGTGCTCCTCCCTTGTGGTGAACCTGATACCATACTGCATGGTGTGATCTTCCATTATGACTTTTGTGTCTATTAGGAGCTTTTTATCAATGTAAACCATAGCTGGAAGTGTGTCATCCTCAACCAAAGGATGGCCAATAGACCTGGCTAACAAAGTAACCCAACCCTTTAAGGAGATTATTTTCACTTTTATCAGAGACTATTGTATTTTTTCTAATTTATGACACCAATGTATTGTACCATCTATGATGTATCCTCAAAGCATAGCTGCTAAGAATAAGGCTTCTGGAAATTTGACTTACCCTACTGATTTTACATGGCTCATAGGGGCAGGGTAAAGAACCTATAGAGAATCCTTAAAGTGTGATCTTAAAGAAGATGAGACTTGGTTGTGCCTAACTTGTAGTCAACATCTGAGAGTGGATCCTTGATTTCTTCCTAAACTATATTCTTGTCATAATTAAGGAAGGCATCTGGGGCAAGGCCAAGGAATCTTAGAGCAATTGAGAACTCTACAAAAGTGATCTCATATGGTGTGCCTTTCAAAACAAAAGTAACCTTGCATGGATCGTCATAAGAATTTTCCCCAATTTTGCATTTGACAGTGGACACAAACTCCCTTATAAGGTCAAGGTAGATAAGCTCATGGCAAGCAAAAAATCTTTCCCATCCTCTATGCTAGCAATTAGCCCTTCCACTTTATTTTTAATTCCTAACTTCTCTATTAAACTCATGTCTAAATAAGCTAAAGGAAGGAACTGACAGTTTCATAAAATTTCATATGTCATCTTGATATTTTTTGGCACTCAGACTGACACCTTGAAGGATTTAGTCTTCTTCTTCTTCTTCTTCTTTCTACCGATAGGTGGTCAACTTGACTTTGGTGGTTGAATAGATGATGATGGAGGCTGGCTGGATATAGGTTGTATAGATTTTGCATAAGGTCATTTGGATGCCACTGCCAAAAAAAAAAGAAAACAATCATTTTAGTAGAAGGGCTAAACATAAATATACTAGCTCAAATAAATTTTTGATTTAGCAGTGAAATTGTACAGTTAATAATCATAAACACATGATATAACTCAAGTCTAATCAAACTGCAACAAGGACATCTCGTATACCTAATTAATTTAATCAAAATTCCAAAATTTTGTGAACAAAGACATGCTAAGAGAAAGTCAATCATAGAGTTAAAAGCAACATGTGTCATGAGTAAAGTGCAAAATGAATGAACTCAATAGGATTGCAACCCAAAAAATCAATAGTTCATTGAACAGAACATAGGGTGTAGACTTAGCACTAGCAAATGGCACAACAAGTTCAATCTTTCATCAAAATCATCATTCCAAATAAATTATGCCCCTAATAACCAATGTAGGAAATAATTGAAATATGGGGGTCACAAGATCAATATCCTGCCAAAATAGTTTTAACAGAAAACCCTTCAAGTATGGGTGAGAGAGCTTTAAATCAAGTGATCAGTAGGCATCAAACAAGATAGTTTTCCAAACAAAAGTAGGTATCAAGTTGGTAACTTAATGAAAACAATTAAGAAAATTTCCAGCTACTTAATTAAACAATTCTATCAAGCTAAACAATAAAAGCTAGTTGCCCAAATTTCTAATCTTTAAGCCTAAAGGCCAACATTTAATTGTAAAGCTAATGACCTAACAACATCACTAAATTCATCAAACAACTCCTATTTAAAAAGCTTCCACATTTAAACATCAATTACTCAATCAAACAACCAATTTCAGGGGTGTTAACAATGATTGCAACAACATTTCTCAAAAATAAGGATATAATTACCCTCTAAGAAGAATTGCTAAAAAATTTAACCCCTAAGAGGAATATAAAATAGCAGATAATAGGTAATAGTTGAGGATAAGGGAGTGAAATATGGGTGAATGCATGCACGAAATCAAATCTTAAACAAATAGTAAGCAAGCAAATAATTTGACTTGAATAAAGAACGTATTCAAGATGTTAAGCAAGGTGAGGTCAAAACATTTCAACCCATGCAAAACACCAGAGCCAATCAGATTAGGATGGATGAAAACATTTGAAGTGATCAAATTTTTAAATGCATTACTTTAACCTAAAATTGCAATTTAAAAGCAAGAGAAAATCAATTGCCCCTAGCTTTTGCTATTCTCTTACCATACTCATAAATGAAAATTTACATCCTATAATATAAAGCAATCATTCAACTTCATTAAGCTCTAATCAATATCAAATCCTTTGAAAGTGCTTGTAACAAAAAAAAAGAAAGGTAGTTATAATGAATGTGCATTGTGAAGTGTGTATTAAGATATGAAAGCAAAGCAAGATTAAATAATTATAGCATGGATTTAACTAAGAAACAAAGAGCATTCATAAGAACTTGCTAAATGAACATGCACAAAGAAGCTGCAATGGTAAATAAAACCACAATATATAAAATCAACACAAATATTGCTATATTACCAACTGAATTATGCAAACATATACTTCCTTAATAATGCCTATAACCTTAGAATAACTAACAACAGAGACTTTAAGATGATAATTAAAAATACAGTATATAAGAAACTCTACCAATCCAAGTAAGAAATCAATTTTTATCTCAATAAAACTATATGCCTAATCAGATCTCCCAAATTATTCCCTTATTCCATATTCAAAAGCTTCACTTACCACAAGTGGAAAAGCATTATATGTCTAGAATTAAATTACTTCTATTTCAAATTATGGAAATACATGTTAAACCCTAAAGCCCCAATTGACATACACTTTTCAACTTCAACTAAATCAACCTTGGATTCACCCGTTAATCATTTCCCCTCCACCAATTTAACCAAAAAGATCAAAACAAAAACTACATATATAATTTCAAAAACATGCAAAAAACCACGAAAAAGGAAATATGAGAAGAAATCAGAAATAAACAACAAACGAAGATAAAATGCATGAGATTAAAAGAGAAAATCGAAATAAAAGGAAATGCAAAACTCAAATTAACAAAGCAAACAAGAATGAAAGAAAAGAAATTTTAGAGAGAGAATGCAATTACAGTTGGATTAATGCTAAAGTAATAGATTTTGAACCACAAAAAATTGAGAAAGAATGTTAGGAAAGGAAAATGAAATAAAAAGATATTGCAAAAGAAAAACACTGGACAAATGCAAAAAAAACTAATAGAAAATAAAAATTAAACTATTTAAACAAGAAGAAGAAGAAAAAGAAGGATAATTCTTACTTACTGAAGTTGCAAAGATATGGTGGCCGAATAAAAGGAAAAAAAGCAAAAAGGATTAAAGAAACCAGAGAGAACTTTAAAATAAAAATGAAAAAAAGAAAAGAAATCAAAAGAAAATGAAATACGATGATTGAAATTTAGGGTTTCTAAATTGGGGTAATTAGGTGTTCACGATCAGCAATAAAAACATATTGACCATGAGATAAATCTTCTCTCGCTACTGGACTAAAAAAATAGAAAAGTCACAATCAATAGTAAAAACCTACTGACCATGAGATGTTAATTTTTCATTCCAGAATGAAAATGTACCCTATAAAAGTATAATAACCATGACCTATGACTCTCTGAGTTCTAGAAATGAAAATGCCCCTATGTCATGGTCAGCACAAAAATCCTATTGATTGTGACTAACAAAAATCTCCCTAAATTTTTCTCTTTTCCAAATAAATTTGTCTATATAACTTAAATGAAAAAAATACTTCAATAGGTAGAAACTCAAACTAATGGCCTCTGAACCTAAATCTCCTGAACCATAACCCAAACAAACTACAACTATAAAACAAAATGAAAGTACAATCAATAAAATGAAGGTTAAAAGTTAGTTTTGCATTTAGCAAGTCCACAGCTAGACTTTCAAAATACTGTCAAGGATCAAACAACATGATGATCATAGAAGTGCCTTCCAATCTCGATTCAAAATAAGGCTTCACGTGATGTCCATTCACTTTGAACTCCTTTTTATCTCTAGGGTGCTTCAGTGTCACCACTCCAAGTTTGTCTGCGTTCACCACTTCCAAAGGTCCTTTCCACTTTGATTTTACCTTTTCGAGAAATAATCTCAACCTACTATCATAAAGCAGCACCTTCATCCCGGGTGCAAACTCCTTTCTCAACACCTTTTGATCATGCCACTTTTTGGTCTTGTTCTTGTAACCTCTTACATTGTTGTATGCCCACAAGCAAAATTCATCTATTTCATTGACTTGAAAATGACATTTTTCTCTAGCATTTTTTAGATTAAAAATTAAAAATTGGTTGCCCAAAAATCCTTATGCTCTAGTTCCCTAGGTAAATCACATCATTTTCCATATATAAGCCTAAATAGAGATATTCCAATTGGAGTTTTAAAAGCCATTCTATAGGGCCATAATACCTTATTTAAACTTTCATTCATATCAGGATGGTTTCAGGTTTAGATAAATAATAATATGTAATCTTTCACATTTAGCATTGCGCGTGCCCACATGTATATATGCATATATATGTAGCTTAAATCATGAAAATACATGTTTTCATTACTCATATCAACTATACAACATATAGTGCTTGCATACCTTATGGATAGTTCTTGATGACATACCTTGTTACTGCTTGCTATGAATAGCTCCCTATTCTTATAATTATTCACATTATGACATAAACATATATAGCAATACTCAAGCATTTATGGTCCATATACTAAAATAAATGATTTCTCTTACAGCTTAGGTCAACATATGTTCATATTCAATCACTTGATTCTTTTTCAGGTTCTATCAGATTATAGACAATAAGTTATACACCTTAACATTTTAAGATATATATATATATATATATACACGCACACTTCGATCGTCTTAATTGTATTTTCATCTTGTGACATTTTATAATTATTTGGGGTATGTGTGATCATGTCATCTTAGTCGTTAGCACACTACTGATGGGCATGAGTTAATTATAATATAGTATAGGAATGAACAAACAGGCAAGCAGGTTCTTATACCTCAATGCTAATCATAATTCTTCTTAGGACTTCGAGGGCATTCAAGCTTCTACGGTTTCATAATTAAACATAAGTCATGTTGGCCCATTCTTTTTATCTTAGATTTGCAACCTTGCACTATTATCTTATTACAACTAAGTTAAATCACAATATTTAGACAGAATCATCCCTTGACCTAGTACATACCTCATAACGACTTTCCAGGATGCATTAATTAGCATATCATTTAAGTTACTGCATTGCCTCATGCTCTCTTTTTAGGCTTATACTTATTAGGCCTTAAAACAAATTCATAACAACATATCTCATATTAGCATCCCCATGCACAAGGCAAGTGGTTCACAACTCGTGATAGACTTCACGACTTAGTCATGACTCGTGAAGAGTTTACGACTTGTGAAGAATGTCACAACTTGGCACCCTAAGAAAGAACGTTGCCAGAAACATAAACAGATTGATCTAATCTCCATTCAAATGCAAACAGAAGTAATCCCATAAGCCAAATGATCTTCAAAAATTTATTTTAAAACAAACAATCTTTCCTTACTCATCTTAAAACAAATAATCTTTCATCAATCATTTAAGAATCCCCTAATCTCTATAAATCTATCCACAGATAACAAAATCACAGCAATTCCCATACCTAGCCTTTGAAGCTTCAAACCTCCCTCACTTCTGTTGATCCATCCCCTTTACTCTTGATTCCCATCTTTTCTTTCATGAGGTTAAAACACCCATAACCCTAGGTTTTTCTTCTTTAATCCCGTAACCGAGAGAGAGAGAGAGAGAAAGAGTGCTAATCCCTCATCTCTCCAAGAGTCCCATGATAAATGAATGGGGAAAATATCTTCCTAAGTAAATCCCTATTATTTCAATTCCTTCTAACTTAAACCCAAGATTTACAAATTCACTCCAATTGTATCATTTTCTCTAATTATAATTTAACTTAACTCATATACTTACATGCTGAAATTACCAAAATACCCCTCTCAGGACTTAACGTTGATAATTGCAAAATAATTCAATTTTGCCTTAATTAACAATAGTCCTCATTAATTAACAATAATCTGATTAGGGTTATGATTGGGTCCTCACATGATCATATTCCTAACATATAATTAATTTATTTACCTAAATACAAGTTTTTCCTAAGTTCCATAATTGACATCCTAATTGAATGTGAAAATATATATTTGTTTTCTACCTTATAAGCGATCCAAATTATTTATTTTCATCTAATTCCATCAATTGATCATCAAATAAAGTTTTTCACATCAAATTCATGCAAATTTCAATGCTCACATAACCTAATTAACATAAAATAAAATAGAATTTGTATCAACTAACCTCAAATGTGCTTAAATCCATCTAATTCTCTTCCTCTATTCCTTTTTTTCCTTTTTCTCTTTTCTCCTTCTCCTTTTTCACTATGTGGTTGAATTCATCATAAGAAAAATAATGATTTTTTTCTATTGAAAATCAACATAAAACTTCTCAAAATCATTAATTCTAAATATTTCCTATAATTTTCAATCAAATGAATGAAATTTTACTTACTTCAGATATCTCCTTAATTTAAAATCCCCAAATTTTAAAGTTCTTTTCTTCTCTAATTACTTGAATAAGATGAAGAGAAGGTTAAATATCTAATTAAAGGTGTAATTTTGGGTAGAAATTAAAAGAAATTTCATATTTGAAAGCTTGAAAAATGGAAAAAATGGTGGGAGAACCATACAGTTCCATAAGAAATAAGGCCCAACGTGATTTCCCAAGAGAATCTAGAGGAAATCTAATTTTTTTATATTTATATGCCCCAATTGATGGTAAAATACAAAGTTTTTCCTAAGTTCCATAATTGACATCCTAATTGAAAGTGAAAATATATATTTGTTTTCTATCTTATAAACCTTCCAAATTATTTATTTTCATCTAATTCCATCAATTGATCATCAAATAAAGTTTTTCACATCAAATTCAGGCAAATTTCAATACTCATATAACCTAATTAACATAAAATAAAATAGTATTTGTATCCACTAATCTCAAATGTGCTTAAATCCATCTAATTCTCTTCCTCCCTTCCTTTTTCCCTTTTTCTCTTTTCTCCTTCTCCTTTTTCACTATGTGGCCGAATTCATCATAAGAAAAATAATGATTTTTTCTCTTGAAAATCAATGTAAAACTATTCAAAATCATAAATTCTAAATATTTCCTATAATTTTCGATCAAAAGAATTAAATTATACTTACTTGAGATTTATCGCCAATTTAAAATCCCCAAATTTTCAAGATCTTTTCTTTTCTAATTACTTGAATAAGACAAAGAAAAGGTCAAATATCTAATTAAAGGTGTAATTTTTGATAGAAACTAGAAAAAATTTCATATTTGAAAGCTTGTAAAATGGAAAAAATGGTGGGAGAACCATACAGTTCCATAAGAAAGAAGAGCTAACATCATTTCCCAAGAGAAATCTAGAGAAAATATAATTTTTTTTATATTTATATGCCCCAATGGATGGTTAGGATTGCTTGCTCACAATTTAATCCAAAAGTTCACATTATGCCACTTGTCACTTTTTTATTAATTTCTACTTATCTCAGTCCCATCCCATGGGCGAGTATTACCCCATAGGTGTGAGTGAGTCACCACTTAATCCGGATAATCAAAATTGCATCAATTTGTCTTTATTTCACCAATTTTAATGTTCTTCTCATTAGATTTTCATGAAAATTAGTCCAAAACATAGAAAAATATCAATTACCCTACGTTTAAAATTTTGGACCAATCCAAATTTGTTTTGAAACATTTATAAGCTTGCTTTCAAAAATTCATTTGGACAATTTCTAATGGTTTCGTATAATTAAACTAATTTTTTGAGGTCCTTGAAATATTTTTGAGATAGTCAAAGTTTGATCAAACCTTTTTACTAGGGGTGTGCAAATGATTGATTCGGTTCGATTTTAGGTCGAATAGAAAAGATCAAGAATTAAACTTTGCCAAATAAAATAACCAAAACTGAAGTATTTAGAACCAAAAACCGAATAGATTGAAATAATTTTTATCAGTTCAATTCGGTTTAATTTGTTCTAGATCAAATTTAGACTTTTTTAAATTGAACTTTTAACCTAAATGGGCCTATATATCCAACAAATAAAACTATTTAATATACATAAATTTATCATATTATTTCCATAACAAATAAATATACATTAAAAAATACATACAACATAACTTAAAAATTACACTAAAAAGTATACATTAAAAATAAATACAACATAAGCCATAGTTAAAAATACATCCAATGTCTTCCAATAAAAAAGGCATACATTTAAATTAATATAACATAACTTTTGATATATTATTCTCAAAAATCCAACCTTTTATACCTGCATCCATATAAATTAATAATAATTAAATAAATTCAACTAAACTATGAAAAAGTAATACAAAAGAATCAAAAAGTGTAGAAATATTTTACTGTATCAACATTATACTCAAAATAAATTTTTTGAAAATCTACAAATAAAAAATAAACATTATTTTTATATAAGAACTAAAGAAAATAATTAAAAAAAAGAACTAAGATTTTATATACACACACATACCTCTCTCTATTTATATCACATCATCTTCTCTAATTGCTCTTTCAAGTTCATCTGATTCAATAAGCCAATTTAGAGGGTAAATAAAGGCTTGCACAATTTTAAGAGTCAATGAAATTCTAAATGCATCAAGTACATTTCCACCAGAGCTAAATGTAGCCTCTAAAGGCACAGCAGAGATGAAAACAACCAACAAATCACGAACTATCATGCTAAGAACAAGAAATCTAAAACTGTTTACTTTCCACCATTATAAAATATCAAACTTAGCCTTATCATTATACTCAATTTGTTCACTCAAATACCTATCGATATCAGTCTTCTTACTTGAATTTCCACCTAGAACTTCATTCTTGTATTCTGATTCAACAATTCTTTGCAACTTTTCAGTTTCATCCAGTTGCATTAGACTGATAGAATCATCTTGTTTCGTAGGCTCTCTTTGACTTGAACTTAAAGTTAAATCTTTGTCTTTATATTCTTCATACAATTTATCTAACAAATCTCGATTATTTTCAATATTAATAGCACACAAATCATTTCAAAAGTTTTCTATACACCAAGTCGTATTTAAACAAAAATACCTGATGAATTATAATCTGATAATAATATTTAAGAAGTTTATGATGAGGTTATTGGAGTACAAGTACAAGCTCTTAAAAATATAATTTGCAAATCTAAGGTCCCATTACAAAGGAAAGTTTATATTACAAGGATTTTTTTTGTTCTTCTTTCTAATTTTGAATATTTTTTTGCTCTTGAAGGTTAGGAAAGGAGAATTTTTAAGCCAAAATAACTCTATTCTGCCTTTTATAAGAACGTCTTCTTATAATAATACTTGAAGATAAGGTCGGCTCATGAAGATAAGATTTGAACTATTGAAAATTAACTAGATGCCTCAAAATGATGATCTTGATGAGGTAATAATAAACCTTTATCAGAGAATGCATATTTTGAAATGATAAAAGTTAAAAAATTGAAAATAGTCTTTTGAAATAGTGTTTTGTGTTGGAACAAAGATAAAAGAAAAAGAAAATAAAACAGGTAAGTATTATCTTTTGAAAATGAGAAAGGTGAAGCTTTTAAAGCCTTTGAAAATTTTTTTGGGTGAAGTAAATGGTTAGAGATTACTATTGAAGTCTTTTAAGACTTTTTTACTTTTGTTGACTTTTTTACTTTTTGTCTTTTTCCACTTTTTTATTTATGTTTGCATTTTCATCTTTACTTACAATACTTTGGCTTTACATGTTACAACATATAACCATATATGTTTTTTTTACATATAATTCCATATCTGTAAATAGATTTTGAGAATCTTCAAGTGCACAGCGAGGAGTAGAAGTACTGCCTTTAAATGAGTTGGCCCTTTTCTGCTAAAATTCGATTGATAATAGAATTGAACTCTTTTTCAGATGAAGCTAATAATAATAAATTGACAATTTGATTTTTATCCAAAAGAAAACTTGTTAGAGGAGTTGATGATGATGTGCATGATTAAAATAACTGATGTCTGCTAGAATATCTATTATTTTAATATCAAAAGTATCCCACCATTTTATTCTAAATTCTCTATAAAGGATAGAAAGTTGATCCTGCTTTAAAGTATGATAAGTCCAAGATATAATCCAAGGAAACTTAAATATTGCACAATATTTGAGAAGATTAATGGAGCATCCTATTGATTATAAATTCTAAACTTTGCAAAAGCATCTTTTATTAGAAATTGAACTGCTTCTATAATTAAACCTATATAACTGAACCATTTGATGAACCAATAGGAAAAAAGGCCATCGAATTTATGTGAAAAATAAAAGAACCAAGAATGCTAAAAATTCCTCAAGTAAAATGCTCGGTACTAGGCTCCTTCATAATCACAGTAACTATATGCCGACTTAGAAGGGTATCTTGATAAAGCCTTCAATAAATATGGTATATGACCCCATGATGATTGAGTGATATCATTGATAATTTTAACTTTGCTATAAGTAATTCTATTTTTATCTCTTGGATTACAGTGGTGCTCTATTTCTATGGATTCAGAATCTACTACTACGGCTTTATAATATTCTCTTGCTTTATATATCACCTCATGAAAATGCCAACTATTAGGAAAAATATAATCAACTAACATGTAAAAACTTTGAGTTTCTGTTAAATTAAGTTCTTCTGGTTCCAAAACTTTAATAACTAATTTTTTCTCATTTAAATAATAAAGAGAAGAAATTTTTGTTGTTGATGGAGAAGGAGAGTATGTAGTGGGAGAAAAGGAAGAAGAAGGTGAAGTAAGTGTTGTTGAATATTGTAACACCCGCTCTTAGTACCTTTTTATTTACTTATTATTCTATTAAATTGCTTGTACAAAAATACATTTATACATATTGTATATAATACATTTAAAGTTTAATTACAACTTATTTAATTACATATATTTCAAATCTTTTACACATTATACATTTACAAATAAATAATAAATTATCAGAATTAGCCTCCACTCGCTACCCTTCTAGTGGCCTGCAAATGTTGACTCGAGAATAGCACTTTCCTCTACCCCTGTGTACCTATATGAGAAGAACATCTATGCTGAGCAATGGCTCAATGGGGGGATAACAATGCAATTGACTTCCTTTGGAAGTCTCAAATACAAGCAATATAACATGCCAATGCAAATAACATAATATCATGACACTCATATTCAGTACATGCATTTAAAACACTCAATAACAATTATACACTCAATAACAATTACAATATAGTTTTTCACTTACACTTTATTATTCAATGAAAAGTACTAACACTATTATAAGGCACTGTAACACTTAAACTATTGGTCACTTATCGTTATTCATCAAACAAATCACTTTTATTGGTCGAATTCTCATAAATGGTGGATACGGGTACAAACATGCGATACTGACAAGCAGTATCAAATGAGCAAAACATAATAGTCTCGGGTCACTAGATATCAAAAGGTATCAATACACTACACCAGTCACCTTTTGGTGACAACACTTACAGCTGCAATCACTATTCCCTTTTATAGGCATGCCTATCTATGCATACTATGTGAAATTCAGGCTTTCAATAGCCCATTAAACACTTAAGGACAAGGTATTTCCTAAATTTAAAACCATATCATAAAATACATTCAATGAGGCATGGAATGATATCACTATATCATGTCACTCAAGAATCTTGTACTTAATACATTTAAAATCATGGCATCAATACACTCAATATAACATACAATCATTCATTTAGTTACATATAACATTGCTAATATAATTATTTATGTTTATTAACTTTAAAAGTTCTTATGCATTAAAATATAGTATCGTGATTAACTTTACTTCATTAACTCATTATGCTTTACACTCATTTCATATCACTTGTTATTCTTGTTTTTGCACTTAAAACACTCTAAAAGTGTTTAGGAAGGTTTATATGTACATTAATATCACTTTGGGACCTTGAAAACAAGTTTTTGAAAAAATCGAGAATGGTCATAGTCATTAGGTTAGACCTGGTAACTGTGACATAGCTTGCACTTTAGTTCTAGATTAAAAATTGGGGTACCTCACTATCATTAGCTAAAATCTAGTAACCGTGAGGTCCATTCTGCCTAGAAATAGAATTCCAATTCTTACTTCTATACCTTTTTTCACCAATAAAACAACATTTTTAGTAAAAGTTTCCTTCTACAAAGTTGTTTTACTATGTCTCTAATTTCTAAAACATAAAAAATACTCAATTCTAGCTTCTAAATCTCAAGATATCACTAAAACATTATATACTATTCCTAGGTGACAAATAGCAATGGTCTGTCAACTTAAAGCTAAATTTCAAACACTTTGGAGAAAGATTTAGGTATCAGTTTCTTCTACAACATTGTATATATAGGTCTTATCTTTCATATCCAACTAGAATCACTCAATTTAAACTTTTACAGAAAATGTTATACTCTTCTCACTAAAACTAGTTTATGCAACTCCTAGACAGATTTTCATTATTTCACTTTCAAAGAACAAATCCTTATTCTCATCCAATAACAACATCATCCATCAAGTCTATCATCAATTATAGATCATATACACTAAATATAATAACTTAATTCAATTGCAAACATAGAAAACGAGAATATAAACTCCCATACCTTCATAAAATTTACTTTTTTCTCTTTAAGTTTCTTCTTCTTCTTCATTGCTCTTTCTTATTCTTCTTTCTTTATAAAACAAATCACATAAAAAAATCCCTTTAAACTCTTCAAACTTAATTCTTATCATATAAATCAAATAGAAAAGGTAAATAAGTTGTTACCTTTAATTATCTAACCACTAATTTCTCTCTCTCTCTCACGAACCACATAACTGAAATTTGGGGCTTTTCTATTATAAAATTTATCTATTTGGGGAGGGATAATGGCTGAAGTGGATTCTCCGGAAGGGTGGCCGACCATTCATGCCTTTTATACCCAAATTTTCTATTTATAACTCTAGAAATCTCTAGGAAAATCCTAAGAGTTGGGTTTCAACCATAGGCCTCCTTATAGGCCTTAAGTAAGCCCAAGTCTCTCTTCTATTTCATCCCCTTTATTTCAAATTGAATCCCTTTATATTATACTTCCAGTTATGCATGTACATGCTTAATGCCCGTTAACTTTAGATTAATTCTATCTGGGTCCTTTCCTGCACTTTCAATACACATCTCTCTATATTACATCATCCTAGACATACCCGATCACAACTAGGGTATGAATTGGGGCCTTACAAATATGGTCAAGGAGGTGTAAATGATGTAAAGGTCTATGGTCTTAAAAGTAGAGAAGATGTTGGAAAAAATGGTCTAAATCTAGGAGTAATTGTTCTAACAGGAGATGTAACGGGAGGATTCTATTGACAATTCTCTGATGATAATGAATTTCTTGATGATAATATGGCTTTTGTCAAAACTTTATTGTTAGAATTAATTTTCCCTGTAAGAATTCACGGGAAAGAAAATCAAGTAAACTATTATTTTTCCCTTGAAAAATTCGATTTTGAAATCAAAGTTGCTAAATAAAGCTTCACATCTTGCAAAAATCTGTTTTGAAATTAAATTTTTGATGTCTTTTTTCTAAAACATATTTTGCTGATAAACAATCAATACGTAGCAAAAATCTTTTCATGTGTAAATTGTCTTCAAACTTTTTTATGCATAAAACAATACTTAAATTTTTTTTTGATAATAGAATAGTTCTTTTGAGTTTAACTCGAGCTTCCTAAATAAAATCTTACTAGTTCTTCTCTATTTGTTTCTATTTTTTTGTTTTAAAATACCACCATAACCTATATCACTAGCATCTATTTCAATTATAAAAAATGCTTTAGGATGAGAAATATTTAAATATGGTAAACTTTTAATTTTTTTTCTTTAACTTCTTTAACTATACTTGTATATTTTTTGGTCTATGGTTTAGGATTCTTTTTTAACCTATTATATAAAGGCTTACATAATTTTCCAAAATCCTTGAAAAAATCATGAACATAATTTAAATATCCTAAAAATCTTTGTAATTATTTCTTATCTTCTATTTCATTTTGAAATTTACTAGTAAATTCTAAACTTCTATTTATTTATTTTATACTACCTTGATCTATATCATGTCCTAAAAATATAACTTTATTTTGGAAGATTATATCTTTTGTGTGGAAACTACTAATCCATTTTAATGAATTAAGTGGAAAAATATTTTTAAATGTTTGATATTTTGACTTATTGAATTTGAAAAAAATTAATACATCATCAATATATACTATTGAAAATTCATGTATCGATCTTAAAATATTATTTATAATATTTTAAAATTTTGATATTTTATAAACCAAATGGCATAACATTTCATTCATAATGTCTAAATGGAACATTAAATTTTGTCTTATACATATCTTCTTCATCTACTTGTATTTGCCAAAATCCTGATTTCATATCAAATTTAGAAAAAATATTTGCATCGTATAACTTCTTTAATAAATTTTTTTTGTATGGGATAGGGTATCTTATCCATTGTAAAACTGCATTTAAAGGTTTATAATTTATTACTAATCTAGGTGTACCTCTTTCTATTTCTGTTGCATTCATAACATAAAATGTTGAACATGATCAAGGTGAGTTGGAATCTCTTATTAATCCTTTATCTTTTAAATCTTGTATTTCTTTTAGGCAAAATTTTTCTAAATCTGGTGTCATTTTGATAGCTTGAGATTTTATTGGAATTTTCTTTTCATCAAAGTCTTAGTAAGGTAATTTTATTACATGCTATTTTTTATTCCAAAAAGCGTTGGTTACTGATGCACAAATTTCTTATGAAAAGGTATTTTAAAATTTTTTTATTTTTTCTTTTTTTCTCTGAAATATCTAATTGTTCTTTTATTCTTTTTCCTTTTATTTCTTTTAGGAGAAATTTAATTTTTTTTGTTTATTTTTTATCAAATTGATTTCTTGAATATTTTTTCTTATATGACTAATATCTCTAGACCCTATAGGAAATGCAAATTCAAAAAAAATTTCTTTATCTAAATTTTTTATTTTAATAACATTATCTCCTACCTGAAAAGGATATAACATTGTAAGGGGAGTTCCTAATATAACTCTAGAATTTAAGTTTTTGCCTAACACTAAATGAGTTTTAAAATAATATCATTTATTGCAAATCTTAACTCTTGATAATTTATAATTAATTATTAACTTAGATTCATTAGCGGTACCTAATTGTTCAAAAGTTTTTTCATAATATTTAGTTTGAATTAAACCTTCCTAAATACAATTTTGATCTGGTCTGCTATCTATCAAAGCTAAGGTAGTTAAATGAAAATCATCATTAACAACTATATCTAATTTTACATACCACTTTTGATAATTTAATTGAGATAAACTATTGATATATTCATCTTGTGTATCTTTAATGATAAGATTAGAGGATACTATTCCTTTAAATTTTTTATCTTTTTTTATTGTGTTACTAATACTAATCTTTAGACTTTCTTCTTCTAAATTCTGAACTTTTCCTTTTAATATACTTCTTATTTTAATATTTTAATTTCTTCTTAAAGGTCTTGAATAATTGATTCTTTTTTTAATTTCAAATTGTTTATACACTTTAGCTAAACTATAAGATGTAAAATCTCTTTTGTACATGTTATTTCTTTTAATCTAAGTAGATATTTCTTTTTTATTTTCGGATCATTTGTTTTATCAATAATGTCTAATAAAAAAAATTCCATCACTTATCATATTTATATTATTACATTGATATGGTCCTTAGCAACTATAAGATTTTGAATCAGAATTACTATCTTCACTATTAGTTTTAGATTTTTTACTTATTGCTTTTAAATCATTTTCTTAATAATTAGTGATCTCTTCATCACTACTAGAATTTTCATTAACTATAATTTTAGCTATTTTATTTTTTAATTCTTTTGAAATATCTAGATTAATTATACATTTCTTTATCCAGCGATCTCTTGAATAATATCCTTGCCTACCACATTTATAACAAATTACTATATCTTTTTTACTAGTTTTAGGTTTAAATTTTTTATACTTTGGTTTTCTCTTGATAGGCTTATCCTAATTATAATTTTATTTTGGCTTATACCTTTTTCTTTTGTATATGTATTTTCTTTTAGGTTTTATTTTCCTTTTGGTAGATGATGGAGCTTTAATCTGCTGATATCCATACTGTTCACAAAATGAACCTAATTCCTTTCTTCCTATGACACTATCTTTCTTCAATTTTGCTTTTAATTTTAAATAAGTGCAAATTGATAATCCTTCTATGTTAACAATATTTATTAGTTTCCCATAAGTTGGTTCATTATAAGGTCTTGTACCATTGTTATCTCTTTTTAGCCTACTCTTTACTCTTTCTGTAAATAACTTGGGTAATTCTACTAAAAATCTTTCTTTCCAATAAATATTATTACTATCTGATCTAGTTATTACTTTAGTTAAAATTAAATCCTCATACCATCTAAAGTCTTGTAATTTAGGACAAGTTAAGTTTTGAAGAAATTTTGAACTTTTTCTTGATATAAATGAGGATCTCCTACAAAATTTTTTGTAATAGCAAATATTAAAGTACTTATTATGTCATCTTGTTCCATTTCTATCTGAATATTATTTTCTACTGTAACAATCCTTTTACGTGCTGTTAAAATACAATTCCTATTTAAGACTATTACTTAATGATCCCACCAATCTTTTAATTGTCCAGTAAATCCTGATATTAACATCTAAGATATTGCAGTTTCATTAATTCCTTTCGATTTATAAGCATTAGTTGCCATAGTCATTTCTTGTAATAAATTTAATATTTGATATTCTGATAAACCATCTATATTCCATTCCTATAAAGATTTGCCATCATATTCTAATTGATATCTAGTTTCTTCGTATTGAGTATCAAGCGGTGTAGGCCTAGGATAATAGTTTCAAGTTTTTGGTCTAGGTGTATATGTATTAAAATGTAATTTTTGAATTGAAAATTCATTTTCATTTTTTGACTTAATTTTTTCTTCTAATTTTTTTACTTCTGATGTATTTCTATTTCAAACATAGTTTTTTCACCTATAGTCATAATCTTTTCATCCTTAATATTTAGCTTTGATAATTTTTCTTCTATTTTTCTTAATGTAGGGTCTTCATCTTTTACCTTTAATAATTATTCCTGGTGAAAATTCAAAAGGTTTAAAAAATGGTGTTTTTAAATTAAAAGATGGATTTTCTACTACTCTTCTCGATGTCTGGCCTATTTCTGTTTGTGACTTAGGTGTTTGTATTGTTTCCTTTACTCTATTTAATTTATTAGCTATAGTATCTAATATTTAATTTGAAAAATTATTTTGCAATATCACATGTTGTAAGTATTTTCCAACATCTTAATTTTTTTCTTTTATTTCTTTAAATGGTTCGGCAAAATAAGTTTTTTCTTTGTTTTTTACTTGAATACACTCTAAGGGAGGATGTATAGATACGATTGATTTTCCTTCTAACGTGTTCCATTGTTTACCTATTTTTCAAGATATATTGATTCCTTTTTTAAACGGATAGTTTATATTATTATAATAATAGTAATTTTCAAACCTAAAAAATAAATATTAACTTGTTTATCTTCCATTTCTTTATACCATAAGCTTCTAAAATTACTTAATTCAGCTTGATAAAAGTAATGAAAATACCA